>CAUYNB010063565.1:0-85387 GCA_963574225.1 Lagothrix lagotricha
TCCTCACCATAGGACCCTCACTCACACTCACAGCCTCACCCTCACCATAGGAGCCCTCACACTGACATCCTCATCCTCACCATAGGAGCCCTCACACTCAGCCTCATCCTCACCATAGGAGCCCTCACTCACACACAGCTGCATCCTCACCATAGGACCCTCACTCACACTCAGCCTCAACCTCACCATAGGACCCTCACTCACACTCACAGTCTCATCCTCACCATAGGACCCTCACTCACACTCACAGCCTCACCCTTACCATAGGACCCTCACTCACACTCACAGCCTCACCCTCAGCATAGGAGCCTCACTCACACTCACAGCCTCATCCTCACCATAGGACCCTCACTCACACTCACAGCCTCATCCCCACCATAGGACCATCACTCACACTCACAGCCTCACCCTCACCATAGGACCCTCACTCACACTCAGCCTCATCCTCACCATAGGACCCTCACTCACACTCACAGTCTCATCCTAACCATAGGACCCTCACTCACACTCACAGCCTCACCCTTACCATAGGACCCTCACTCACACTCACAGCCTAACCCTCAGCATAGGAGCCCTCACTCACGCTCATAGCCTCATCGTCACCACAGGACCCCTCACTCATGCTCTTAGCCTCATCTCTGCCGCAGCCTTGAAGCTGCAGGGCTCACCTCACTGCTCCCTGTTTTCGGCAGCACCCTGGAGGCTCAGGAGTCCCTGCCAGCCCCCAGCCTCAAAGACGCCCTGGGCAGTGAGGAACCTGTCTTTCCACCCTGGCCCCCAATATCCCACCCCCTCCGGTCTTCATTTTTCTTCCTGACCCGTCTCACTCCCTACACTTTCCACTTATTCCAGTTTTTAATCCTCTTTCCTCCCCCAGAGGTGTCACCTCCACGTGGGCGGGAACTTCTGTGTTCCATTCATTGCTGGGTCCTCACTGCCTCGTGCTGAGCCTGACACACAGTCCGTGCTCCAGGACTGTTGCTGCAGGTGCAGGTTCTGAGCGGATCATGAATGAGCCCCTTTCTCCCCTTGCCTCTCTCCCCTAGTGCCCAAGCTGCACCCCTGGGGGACAGTGACCGAGTGAGGAAACAACTACCTCTGCCAGCAACTCGGAGTCAGGCCAAGAGCCAGGAGGTGCCAGGTTTTCTGAATGGGCTGAGCCCTTCCCACTGGCTGTGCCCCTGCCCCCGGGGTTAGCACAGAGAGCTGAACGGCCAGCACCTTCCCCTGTACAAGCCCCGTCCCAGAGGCAGCAATGCCCCTTCCTGGAGAAAAAGAATACTTCTGCCTCTGCTCCTTCATCCCTGGGTTACAGGGGTAGAGATCAGACGGCTCCTGTGTGAACCCAGGGACAGAATCAGGCTAAAGGGACAGGAGGCAGGTCCCAGCTTTGTACGGCATGAGGGTACTGAGCCAGCTGTCGCTGAGGGCATGGAAGCATTCACGGAGGGACTGAGAGGGCAATCGGGCATCAGCATGGGCCCTGAGCTGCACATCTTCTAAGGGCCGGCCCAGGCCTCAGGCTGGGGGACACACCCTGAGAAGCCAACCCAGCCAGGATGTCAGTGGCAGAAGGGAGCTGACTGCTCTGAGTGGGAGGCACGGCCTGTCGTTGGCACGCTCTGTTCCGGCCAGCCGAGCTGAGCACGCCCACGCCGCAGCCACTCCGAAACGCAGCAGTGTGGACAGGTTCAAAGACGTGATCACTGAGTGCTGGAGCTCCGGTGGTGCCGCCTGAACAAAGCCCGAATTTACCTTGAAACAAGACCTCTAATCTCCCAGTCCTGACCACAGCGGGCA
Source organism: Lagothrix lagotricha (assembly GCA_963574225.1). Taxonomy (NCBI): domain Eukaryota; kingdom Metazoa; phylum Chordata; class Mammalia; order Primates; family Atelidae; genus Lagothrix; species Lagothrix lagotricha. Next base: position 1,801 of record CAUYNB010063565.1, read on the forward strand.
CAACAGCTAAAGACAGTGCTGCCGTCAGCAGCCCATCCCGTCCATCCTGCCCTGTCCTCAACCGCTGGTCCACTGAGCAGGCCGAGGTCCCAGCGCCATGCGCACAGAGGCATCCATACCTTCAAAGGCAGGGGCCAGCGGCGAGGCCTGGGGGCCGGGTGCCAGGCGGCTGACGGTCAGGTCACTCTCGGTGCCCCCACGCTGGTTGAGCATGCACGTGTACACGGTGGAGCCTGTGGGAGGGAGGAAGCTGGGTCTGTGCTGCCCCAGGGCCTGCGGGCTGCTCACAGGGGCAGCTCCTCATCACAGAGGCTGGATAACCCCCAGGCAGGACGCCCTCCTAGGAGATAACCTGGAGAGCCCATCAGCCCAGGGATGCCATCTCAGCTGAACGACCCAGAGAGGATAGCCACGGGCAGGTCGTCCCATCACCGGCACCCTTGTGGGAGGGAAGCTTCTTTCTTCCTGAAATGCCTTAGCACCGGCCCCTCCCATTCCATCGCTCCCACCCACCCACCACCACGCTGAGAAGTTTCTAGAGACAGGATTCATGCCCCCCCATTCATTTTGGGTCTCCTAGCACTGTGCCTTGGACTGGAGAAGACTCCATAAATGTCTGTGGCATAGATTACTTAGTGGATGGAGGATGGCTGGACAGATGGGAAGGTGGGCAGATGGATGGGAGGGTGGGAGTGGGTGAGTAGAAGGGGGAACAGATGTATGGAGAAACAGGGATATGTGGGCTGGTGGATGGGTGGATGGAAGACAGAGTGGGCAGCAGGATTAATGGGAGGTGAGCAGCAGGTGCCTGGGAGTCTGGAGAGTGGGTTTGCTGGTTGGTTGGCTGGAGAGATGACGTCAGGGGTTGAATTGTGACCCCCAAAAAGATACGTGAAAGTCCTCACCCCAGGACTGGGACTATGATCTATTTGGAAATGGATCTTTACAGACGTGATCAGGTTAGAGTGAGGGCATTAGCATGGGCCCCCATCTAATCTCACTGCTGTCCTTATAACAGGGTAACACGGCTAGGTGTGGTGGGCGTGGTGGCTCACGCCTGTAATCCCAGCACTTTGGAAGGACGAGGTCGGAGGATCACTTGAGGTCAGGAGTTTGAGACCAGCCTGGCCAACATGGTGAAACCCCGACTCTACTAAAAATATAAATATTAGCTGGGCGTGGTGGCGTGCACCTGTAATCCCAGCTACTCAGGAGGCTGAGGCAGGAGAATCGCTTGAACCCAGGAGGCGGAGGTTGTGGTGAGCCGAGACCTTGCCACTGCACTCCAGCCTGACCAACAGAGTGAGACTCTGACTCAAAAAAAAAAAAAAGAGAGAGAGAACACCTGGAGAAAGCCAGGTGACAACAAGCAGAGGCTGCAGTGACATAGCTGCACGCCAAGGAAGGCAAGGCTCCCGACTGCCACCTGCAGCTGGAAGAGTAAGGGCGGGTCCTCTGCAGAGCATCAGCTGAAGACACCCACTTCCAGAACTGCAACAATAAATTACTGCTGTGTAAGCCACCAGGTTTGTGATACTCTGTTCTGGGAGCCCGGGACACTCGTGCAGATGGGTATGCCTGCACTTTTAGGTGAGTGGGTGACAAAAAAGCAGATGAAGATCCCAAATATGGCTTGGGACAGACTTATATTAAAAATGAGCCATTATGTATCCAAAACCCAAATGTAGCTGAGCATCCTATGTTTCTATTTAATTCTGGCAATCCCACCTGTGAGAGTATGAGGGGGACTGGGCCCCCCAGTCCCAGGAGAGAGGTGGCTAAAGGCCAGCTGCCACACATCCTTTCTGGAATAGAGAGGAAGGCAGAGGTGGGGAGGAGAAGGAAGGCAGGAGGGAGAGGAGGAGGAAAGCGGTGAGGTCCTAGGGCTTGGGTTCTGGGGTGGGGCAAAGGGGGCCGGACAGAGGGGCCCGAGGCCAGGTGAGGGCAAGGAGCAGTGTGCTCAGGGTGCCCGAGGGGACGGGGTGGTGCCAGCTCATCTCAGTGCCTGAGGCTGTGCCCATGGAGTGACAGGAACATGCCCCCCACCCCAGGCCCCATACCTGGGGGTCGGCTGACATCTGCTGTGAAGAGCCAGTCGGCAGCCTCCCTTGCATCCAGCCCCACCAGGTAGAACTTCCCGAAGTAGGACATGTCAAACACAGCGGCAGCCCCTCTGCAGGCCAGACACTCCTTCTTGATCTGAAAAGTTCCAGGGAGGAGGTGGGAATGCCACGAGGGGCCTGGAGAACTTGGAGAACACTCTGTCCAACACACCTGTACCGAGCCTCCCCGCCCTCCCTTCCAGCCCGCACCAAGCCCTTCCCAGCTCAGGTACACACGGTGACACATGCTTCTCAAGCACAGAGAACGTTCCCCAGGATAGATGATGTGCTAAGCCACAAAACATGGGTCAATACATTCCAAAAGGGTGAGATCGTACAAAGCATGTTCTTTGACCACAGTGTAATTAAATTAGAGATCAGTAGCCGAAGAAAGATTGGAAAATTCACAAACAACTGGAAATTAAACAACACATGGCTAAAGAACCAATGGCTCAAAGAAAAGAATCACAAAGGGAATTCAAAGCTACTGAATTAAATGAAAATTAAAGCACCACATACAGCCACTCATGGGGTGCAGCCAAAGCAGTGCTCACGGGGAAATTCATGCTTGTACGTGCTCGTATTATAAAAGAAGATCTCAAATCAATAGCCCGATCTTCCACTTCGAGAAACCAGAAAAAGAGCAAATTAAACCCAAAGCAAGCAGAAGGAATGAAGTAATAAATATTAGAACAGAAATAAATAGGAATAAGAAAATAGTAAAAACCAGCAAAACGAAAAGTTGCTTTTTTGAAAAGATCAACCAAATTGACAAACTTTTAGCTAGACAGAGAAAAATGAGAGAACTCAAAGTGCTACAATGAGGAATGAAAGAGGGTGTATCATGCCTACCCCACAGAAATAAGAGGGATTACGAGGGAACTCTATGAACCACTGTGTGCCAATAGACGAGGCATGAAATGAACAAATTCCTAGAAACACACAAATTGCTGAAACAGAATGAAGACATGGCAAATCTTAACAGAACTAAAACGAAAAAGAGATTGAATTTGTAATAGAAAAATTGTCCACAATCTCAGGTCCAGATGGCTTCCCTGATGAATTTTACCAAACAGTCAAAGAAGAACTAATATCAATTTTTCCCAGACTCTTCCAAAAAATATGAATAGGAAATGCTTGCCAGTTCACTCTAGGAGGCCAGCATTACCCTGATGCCAAAAGCAGAAAAAGATATAAGAAAGCTACAGACCAGTATTTCTTACAAATATAGACACAAAAAACCCTCAACAAAATACCAGCAAATCAAATCCAACAACATAAGAAAGAGATCACACACCATGGTCAATGGGATTTATCCCAGGAACGTGAGGTTGGTTTAACGTTCAAACATCAATTGCTGTAACGCAACATTTTAAGAGAACAGAGTACAAAAACCATCTGATCCTCCAGTAGATACAGGAAAGTATGTGACAAAATCTACCTGTTCATGATAAAAACACACAACAAACTAGGACTATAAGGGAAGTTCCCCCACCTGAGGAAGGACACCTACAAAAATCACATAACAAACATTATATTTCATGATGAAAGATCGGGAACAGGATGGAGGGGTCCATTCTTGCCACCCTATTCAACACTGTACTGGAGGCCCTAGCCAGGGCAATTAGGCAGGAAAAGAAAAATAAACAGCATCCAGATCAGAAAAGAAGTAAAAACATCCCTATTTGCCAATAGCATGATCTTGTATATAGGAAATCCTAAGGAATCCACTAAAAAAAAAAAAACAAAAAACCTGTTGGAACCAATAAAATAGTTCAACAAGGTTACAGGATACAAGGTCATGTATAAAAACACAAACAAAAAAAAAACTATTTAGCAATGAACAATCTCAAAAGGAAATTTTTAAAATTTATATTTATAGTATCATCAAGATAATAAAATGCTGAGGAGTAAATTTAATTAAAAAGTCCAAAACTTATATTCTAAAACCTATATTTTTTTTTGAAAGAAATGAAAGAAGACCAAAATACGTGGAAAGACATCCCATGTTCATGAAACAAAAAACTTATTATTGTTGAAATGACAATATACCCCAAATTCATCTACAGACCTAACACAGTTCCTTTCAAAATTCTCAGCTGGTTTCTTTGCAGAAGTTGACTAGCTGATCCTAAAATTCATATGGAGATTCAAAGGGGCCAAGAATACTCAAAATAATACTGAAAAGGGAAAACAAAGTTGCAGAATTCACACTTCTTGATTCCAAACTTGCTATTAAAATTCAAAGCTACATAATCAAGCCAGTGAGCTATAAAACAAGCAGACCTACAGATCCATGGAGCAGAACTGAAAGTCCAGAAATAAGCCCTCACCTGTACAGCCCATTGATTTTCAGCAAGGGTGCCCAGACAACTCCACGGCGAAAGCAATCTTTTCAACAAATGGTGCTGGGCCAACTGGGGAGCCACATGCAGAAGAATGTGGCTAGACCCAACCTCATGCCATGCACAAAAATTAATTTGCATGGATCCTAGACCTAAGTGTAAGAGCGAAGACCATCAGATTCTTAGAAGGAAACATAAGTGGTTCGTTTTTTTTTTTTCTTTTTTACCTTGGGTTAGGTTCTTAGACATGACACCAAAAACACAAGTGACAAAAGAAAAATATAGAGATGAATTGGACAGCATCAAAATTTTAAATCTGGGCTGCAAACAATACCATCAAGGAAGTGAAATGACAACCACAGTACAGGGAAACGCGTGCGCAGACTGCGGATCTGATAAGGGACTTGTATCTAAACTATATTTAAAAACTTTTACAACTCAATAATAAAAAGACAAATAACCCAGTTTTAAAAGGGACAAAGGATCTGAACAGACACTTCCCACAGAATACGTGCAAGTGGACAACAGGTACACAAAAATGTGCTCAACACCATCAGTTGTTATAGAAATGCAAATCCGAACCACGATGAGATGCCGTTTCACACCCACTTGGAAGGCTGGAATCAAAAAGTCAGATAGTGACCGGGCGCAGTGGCTCACGCCTGTAATCCAGCACTTTGGGAGGCCGAAGTGGGAGGATCATGAGGTCAGGAGATTGAGACCATCCTGGCCAACATGATGAAACCCCATCTCTCCTAAAAATACAAAAATTAGCTGGGTGTGGTGGTGCATGCCTGTAGTCCCAGCTACTTGGGAGGCTGAGGCAGGAGAACTGCCTGAACCCGGGAAGCGGAGGTTGCAGTGAACCCAGATTGCACCACTGCACTCTGGCCTGGGCGATCCAAAAAAAAAAAAAAAAAAATTCAGATAATAAGAAGTGTTGGTGAGGATGTGGAGACACTGGAACCCTCTAGCACTGTGGCGGGGAATGTCACATAGTACAGTTACTTTGGAGGGCAGTTGGCAGTCCCTTAAAATATGAAACAGAGCTACCACTGACCCAGGCCTAATTACACACCCATGAGGAATGAAAACATACATGCACACAACACCTGGTACATGGATGTTCACAGCAGCACTGTTCATAACAGTTCAAAAGTGAAAACAACTCCTATGTCCACCAACTGATCAACGGATAAGTAAAATATGATGGGTCCCTACAATGGAATACGATTGAGATAAAAAGAAATGAAGAGGCCGGGCGCGGTGGCTCACGCCTGTAATCCCAGCACTTTGGGAGGCTGAGGTGGGTGGATCACCTGAGGTCAGGAGTTCGAGACCAGCTTAGCCAATATGGCAAAATCCCAGCTCTATTAAAAATATAAAAATTAGCTGGGCATGCTGGCGTGTGTCTGTAATCCCAACTACTCGGGAGGCTGAGACAGGAGAACCACTTGAACCTGGGAGGCAGAGGGTGCAGTGAGCCAAGATGGTGCCCCTGCACTCCAGCCTGGGCGACAGAGTGAGACTCTGTCTCAAAAAGAAAAAAAAAGAACAGGAATGAAGTATTGACACATGACTCACGCTACCACATGGATGCACCTTGAGAATATCACGCTCAGTGAAAGAAATTAATCACAAAAAGACACCTAATTTTATGATTCTACTTATGTGAAATGTCCACACTAGATACATCTACAGAGAGAGAAAGCAGAGTAGGGGTGCCGTGGGCTGTGGATAGGGTGGGGCCTGGGGTGACAGCTAACTGGTATGGGGTGTCTTTTGCTGGGAGATGAAAACGTTCTAAAACTAGATCATGGTGATGGTTGCACAATCCTGTGAACTCACTAAAAAACATTGAGTTATACCCTTTAAATGAAGGATTATATATTATATGAATTAGATCTCAATAAAGCTGTTTAAAAAAAATCACTCCCTATTTCCTTCCCCACAGTTTACAAATGCCTGGGTGAGGTTTTCAGGGTCTCATATTCTTCACTGTATTTTCGAGTTGATCTCCTCCTTCAGGACTCAACATGCCGCCCACTGCTGAGCAGATGTGCCCACCTCATTATCATTACCGGAAAAAAATAATCATGGCAGCAGCAACCACCGCTTTCCGAGCAGTTGCCGTGTGTCGGGAAGCCGTTTCATCACCTCCCAAACTCCCTATAAGTTTCCACGAGGGAACTCACATTACCCCTCATGTACTCAGGGAGGCCGGGGATGGTGGCACAGCCGGGCCGTGGCAGAGCTACGGTCCAGCTAGGCTGTGCAGGGGTGCGCTGACCCTGGGAGCTGGTCACGCAGATCCCTGCCCAGCTCCACATTCACTGATGCCTCATCGGCGGACTGGATTGAAATCGGCCATGGAGAAAGTATTTACATCAGAGAAATTGGCCAATGCTGCAGAGCCAGCTTCCTCCCCTCCTTCCAGAGGGCTGGTTGTTAGGCTGTTACCAGCACACCACTGGGACCGTCCGTCTCCTGAGCCCTCCGAGGCTTCTCCAGCCCCGCCAGGCAGCAGGACAGGGCACCCCTTTGTCGGTTTCTGCTGTACCTCTGCTGACGCCACCGGGGCTGCCGACCAAAACCCTCAGCAGCCTCCTGCACTGGGCTCCTCTAGCTGGGCCGGGGAAGCTGCCAGTGCCGGGAACAAGCACGTATTTTGTGCTTTAGGATGGCTTCAGGCGCGTTTGCGGAGGCCGGATGAAGCCGCAAAGCCAAGTTGGCATCTCCTCCGAGCTCCCACATCCTCGAGGGCCAGAGTCCCACCGGCTTTAGAAGCTGTGGGTGCGGAGGTGCCAGACAGAGCCCCGAGCTCTCCCCGGGAGGCAGCCACGAGGGACTCAGGCACCACGCCGGCCCTGCTGCTCAGGCGCTGCATGGCACACACGCCTCCTCCTTCCTGCAGGAGCCCCTCTTCCGACGCCTCCAACAGATGCTTTGTCACTAGAGCAAGCTTTGGGGGAGAGGGTGGAAAGGAACGGTTTCCTTCCTTCGGGACCTGCTACAGAACCCAGTGCGGGACCCAGGGGGCCCTTGTTCAAAGACCATGAAGAGGTTCAAGGTGGTGACAGCAGAGCAGGAACCCAAGCCAGGCCCTTTGAGGCAAGGGGCCCCAGGTGGCCTCAGGGTCAGACCCCACTGAAGCCGGGCTTGAGACTGTCCTGGAGTCCCCAGGAAGGAACCCCCTCATGGATGCTTCCTAAGCTGTCCCTGGGCTCTGAGACCCTGGGCTCGGGCCTCGGCTCTGCTCTGCTCCTATGTCAGATTCGCGGTGAGATGTCATGCGTCTCCCTGGGGTGGCAACAGCTGTGCTCCACCTGTGAGCGCTTTACAACATGGCTGGGCAGGCCCGGGCAGACGCTGACCTCACTCCCTCCAGGACAGCTGCCTGGGGGATGCCCCTGTGTGGAACAGGCCTCTGCTGGGGAGGAGGCCCCCAAGACCCCTCACCTCCACACCCTGCATTTGGGAGCCAGGTCCTCAGGCTGCCAGGTGTCCCGTGTGACCAGCCTTACCTGCCCACTTTGGAGCAAGAGAAACAGCAGGCAGGCTCCAGGCCACAGCCCTCCCGGCTCTGGTTCCCTCCGCTTATCCCTTGGAGGGGCCCACACGGGGCCTGATGCCCGGGAGCCTCCAGTCACCTTGTCCTGGATCTGCTCTGCCATGGCTTCCAGAAGGAGGAGCCCCTTCCCCCACCATGTGTCACACCAGCCTCGGAGCAGCTCCAGAGAGCAGGAGGGGGAGGCTGAGCAGGAGGGGGAGCCCCGCCAGGCCTCAGCCCGGCGCCTCAGCCCCCACCTCGCCCCAGCCCCAGCAGCGCCACTTCGTTCCGGGCCCACCTGCTGATACAATCTCGGTACAGAGGGAGGAGGCGGGGAGAGGAAAACGCATAATTCCTCCTCAACATGGAGTCCACCGAAAAAAGAGCATGAATGCAGAGCCCGAAGAGACTCCTGGGGGAGGGGAGCCCCTGCAGGGCCTGCCGAGGGCAGGGAATGGGAGGCTCATCCGAGGGACAGGGAGAGGGACGCCCCCCGCCGCAGTGGGGAGCAGCCACGCACCGTGTCATGGTGGGGCGGGAAGTCGAAGGTGTACTCGGCCCCCAGCAGCCTGCGGTAGGCGTAGTCCTCGTGCGCGCGGCTCCCATAAGCCCCGTAGTAGTCATACTCGAAGACCTGGGAAGAAAAGACGTGGTCCTCAGCCTCCCTCCCTTGTCCCTCCCAGCTTCCCTCCCCAGAGCGGGGTCCTGCTGAGGCTGGGATGCAGGAGTCAGGCCTGGCCCTGCCCTCGGGAAGCCCCGGCAGTGAGTGTGAGTGTGAGTATGCTGTGCACACGGGCAGGGGCTCCTGCAAGTTCCAGGCAAACAGCGGCACAGAGGAGGCAGCAGCATCACCCGGCGGGTCTGAGAGCCCAGCAAGGGCCCAGGAGGCTGGAGGAGAAGCCAGATGCACCCAAGGTGGGGAACGGCAGGGCGAGGCAGCTGCTCAGGACCTCAGCCGGGCTGCTCCCGGTGCCCAGGCAACCCCAGGCCCTGCTCCTGCTCTGGGCCAGGCCCTATGGGAAGTGCCTTACACTCCTAACAGGGGTGCCCCTTTCTACAGATGAGGAAACTGAGGCACAGAGAAGTTCCATCTCGCCCAACGGCACAGACAAGTCCCGGGCGGGGCCGTGGCACAGAGCCAGGCAGGCGTGTGGGATCCAGAGTCTAGCTTCTCTGCCATCACCTTGGCCTCCCTGGGATCTACCCCCACTCTCAGACACCCCACACACAGTCCCATGCCCCTCCCCGGCCTCTGCTCCTGCGGACAACCCCCTACCTGCCCTCCTAACTGCTGGCACGGCACAGCTGTGAATGAAGGTGCGGGTGATTCTCACCTCCCAGAGCTGCCAGCCCCACCCACCGAGCCTCACCTCCTCTTCACACACAGGTGGGAGCCAAGTGTGAGGTTATAATGGAGCCAGGCTTCGCTGGCATCTCCGTATGGAGTCCCCTCCCTCCCCAGCAGGGACATCGCACCTGCTACAGCCCTGTCAAGGTGTCCTGGACTCCCAGGTGGGCTCCCAGGTGGGGTGCACAATCTGCCCATCTTGGGATCAGGGGTGTGTTCCTGACTCTCGCTCTTGTCTCCTCGCCTAGGGGCAGGGGAGAGGGGCTCCCAGAGCCAGATGTGACTGGAACACAGTGGGCTGTGCTTTAAGGCAGGGTCTGCAGGACCCCTCCGCCCTGCAGGGTTCTTGAGGACTGCATGTCCCTAGGGGCCAGCAGAAGAGATGATGACCGGTGAGGCTCGGAGGATGCTGACCCCACAGCCGAGGCCCATTAGCCAGCTCCGGCCCGTCTCCCCTCCCGATGCCCTGGAGCTCCGGAGACTGTCCTGGGCTGTGGGTTGCCATGAGGATGGAAGGTGGGTGGAACGGAGAGGACTGGTGAGACGCAGCCCCGAGAAAGGGATTTTCATTTCTGTAAATCTGGATCAAATGCTACCCCTCGGCTGGCCTTAAAGCCTCAAGTTGCCTGCTCCTGAGGACCTGGGTCCCAGGTTTCACAGCTGGATGGTCTTTGCTCCTCTCTCTGAGAACCCAGGTCCCTAGGAAGCCCCAGAGGATGCCCAGAATCCAGGACACCGTGAAACCTCCACCGGGAAACCGAGCACCCTGGGTGCACGAACCCTCCCACTCCTACCCTCCTACGGACAGAAACCAACAGTCAGAGTGGCCAGAAATAGATGCACAGAATTAGGAGAAGAAGCTCCATTCCTCCTGCAGCCTGGGGGATTCTTCTGTCTCCCACCACGGGACACCCCTTCTGCTCTGCCCACAGCCCTTCCCACTTGGGCCATGGAAGGCCTGGCCGAGGCAGACAGGGAGTGGGGCCTGCATGAACCTCATAAAGGAAGCACCAAGCCTTGGGGGCAGGTCGGCAGGCTCGGCTTCCCGTGTGCAAAAGAACTAACCTGGTTCCCTGAGCCTGATCACAACAGTGGAGCCACCTGGGGAGGCAGGGTACATGGAGGGGCCAGGGGGTTGACGGGGCAGGGCCTCCCAGCAGCACAGCCCGGCAGGCGCTACTCACTGGAGCTGGGCCTTGGGGATGAAACCATCCCGGTCGCTCCCAGCCATGTCGCTCCTGGAACACGCAGCCTTGTCCAAGGAGTTCCTGCACAGGAGTGGGGAACAATCACCCATCACATGTGGCCCGATAACCCTGCATAGGGCAGAATGCCACTTCCGCCACTTTCACCCAAGGGCACAGAGAGCTAGAAGGCTCCAACTCTTGGAACCAGGCCCCCAGCCCAGTGTTCGCAGCTACCCCCACTGCCTTACCCTGAAAACCCCCATCTATAGAGTTACCAGCTGCCCGGATCTGCCTTTGCCCTGAGAACCCACCTATGGAATTACCACCTGCCCCAATCTGCCCTTACCATGAGACTCCCCATCTACAGAATTATCATCTGCCAACTGCCCGATCTTCCCTCGTCGGAAAAACCCCATCTATAGAATTCCCACCTGCCCTGATCTGCCCCCGCCCCAAGAACCCTATCTATAGAATTACCACCTTCCCCAATCTGCCCTCATCCCAAGAATCCCCATCTATAGAATACCACCTGCCCCATTTGTCCTCGCCCTGAGAACCCCATCAAATTACCACCTGCCTCATCTGCCCTCACCCTGAGAACCCTATCTATGGAATAACCACCTGCCCTCTCCACTAGAACCCCATCTATAGAATTCCCACCCGCCCGGATCCCTCCTTGCCCTGAGAACCCCCATTATAGAATTACCACCTGTCCCGATCCCTTCTTTCCCTGAGAACCCCCATCTATAGAATTATCACCTTCTCCTATCTGCCATTAGCCTGAGAACCCCCATCTATAGTATACCACCTGCCCCATCTGCCCTTTTCCCAGGAATCCCATCTATAGAATTATCACCTGCCCCATCTGCCCTCACCCAGGGAACCCCCATCTGTAGAATTACCACCTGCCCTGGTCTGCCCTCGCCCTGAGAACCCCCATCTGTAGAATTACCATCTGCTACGGACTGAATCGCATCCCCGCTAAATTCATAAGTCAAAGCCCTAACCCCGAGGTGACTGCATTTGGAGACGAGTTCTTCAGGTTAAGGTTAAGTGAGGTCATCAGGTAGGTCCTAATCCCATAGGACTGAGGCCCTTATAGGAGGAGGAGGCGACGCCGAGCCCTCTCCCCGCTGCAGGAGGTCAGTGAGAAGGTGGCTGCCTATGAGCCAGGAGAACCCTCTCCAGGAACCCATCAGCTGACACCTTGATCTTGGACCTCCCAGTCTCCAGAAGTGTGAGAAAAAAAGGTCTGCGTAAGCCTCCCCACCTGTGGCCTTTTGCTGTGTCTGCCCTAGCAGACAGATGCACCATATGACCCAGCAGTTCCACTCCCAAGTATCCACAGGAGAACCGAGAGCAGGCTGCAAACAAATTCTGTTCACATGTGTTCTTAGAGCTCCGTCCGCAACCACCCAACGGGGGCAAGAACCTGCGTGGCCCTCAGCTGATGAGCGGATCCACAACGGTGTGGTCTGCCTATACTGTGGAATATTATTCAGCCATAAAAAGGAATGAAATCTGGACACATTTTATGACATGCATGAACCTTGAAAACATGCTACAGGAATGAAGCTAGACACAAAACGTCACGTATTGGGTGATTCCCTGTGTTTGAAGCGACCTGAACAGGCAAATCCGTAGAGACGGAGAGCAGCTTCGAGGCTGCCAGGGCTGGTGCGGGGGGATGAGGAAGGGCCGTTGGCTGGGGCAGTGTTTCCCCGTGGGGTGGTGAGAATGTTCTGGAACTCGGTGTTGGGAATGGCTGCGCAGCACTGCAAATGCACTTAATGCTGCTGAACTGTGCAGTTGAAAGTGATTAAAATGGCTCATTTTAAGATCTGCCTACTTAATCACAACAACGAGTGTAATGCACACACCAGAGAAACAGAGTGGGAGCTTTCGGTAAAAATAAATGTGATTTGGGAAAAAGAAAAAAAGAATCATCACTCTCAGGTTTGGAAGGGCCTACCCAGCGGCCACCGCACCCGATGGGAAGGAGGCCCCAAGCCCAGGACCGAGAGGGCCTTTGGGGCTGCACCTGGTTCTGGGTGGGCAGCCGAGGGCCTGTCCTAGCCACACCTGCGCTCCCCTCCACCCCCGAGAGCCCGAGAAGGATGAGGCACCCCAAGGTCACAGCATTCATCAATGCCACGGCCTGCTCTCCCTGCACATCTGGGATTCCGAGAGGTGGCAATCAAGGGAACAAAATCCACCCACCCCTCCGTGAACAACAGGGACACGCCAGGGGCCACTCTTCCAGGGTGGGAGAGTGTCCATCTCAAGGGCCCATTAAAAGAGGGCAGGCTCCCCTCTTTATAAGGGAAAGAAAGGAATCAAACGGAAACGGCTGTCAGGTACGGGGAGAAGGCTGCTGGCGCGGGAGGGAGTCGCGGCAGGCGTGGGTGAACGGAGGTTTCCCTGCGGGGCAGCGGCGCGCTTCAGACCTTGCCAAGTCTCTTCGGCAGAGCTGCTCAGTTCTGAGGAACACGTCTGAGCTGACTGCGAGGGGAGCAAACCCCGCGTTCACCCGGGGAGGCTTCTGAGCTGTCAGGACTGGCAAGGGGGTGGCCACAGGCCTGGGGGATCCTGGGGGGCCCCCAGGGCCATGTGTGGCCTGAGATCATAGGTAGCCCACCAAGCCCGGCCAGAGGCCCAGGGCAGCCTGGGAGCCAGCCCTCCGACCACTCCCGTCTCTGAGCCTCTCCCCAGGAGGTGCGGCTAATATCGGGTCTCTCTTGGGGCCAGACACCAGAGTCTCAGGTGAGGGAGGCCCCTTCTCCAGTTTCAACACCACCTGCTCCCTGGGCCTGCCCTCTTGCCTCCCTGCCCAGCCATCTGTTCAACAAACACCCCCCAAGCACCTCAGTGCTCAGGAGCCAGCGTGCCTAGGACACAGCCCCCGTTCCCAGCAAGCAAAGCGTCCAGCAGGAGACAGCCAGGGACAGGGGGAAGGAATGGAGACAGGGGCTGGGAATGCAGGGAAGGAGCTCCTGGGTCTTTGGGGATGCAGGGGAGGGCACAGGGGCAGACCTGAAAAAGGTCACCTGATGCTGGATTTCACTGAAGGGGTGAGTAGAGGCTTGCCAGGGTACAGGAGCTTCCGCAGCAGGCTCTGTGAGCCGGAGCCCCTCTCCTGGGCACGCCATGATCTGGCTGCTCCCCCTACACATGGCTGCCTGCACACACCCACCAAGCCCCCCGTCCCCAGCACCCCTGCCCTGTTGGCGCTGCAGCAACGGTTGTTAGGGGGCGGGGGGCAATTCCTGGGTGCATGTTCCTGCCCCCCAACTAGAACGGAAGCTCCCCTGGGGGAGGGAGCCATTTGCACTTTATTTCCTAATGTCCCGGCCCTGAGCACTGCGCCCAACACTTGGGGGTTCCGGGTTACTACCTGGGGGACGACAGATGGCTCGTCACCTCGCCTGACCTGTGGCTGGGGTACGCCTTGCATTTCCGTCCCCCCGGTGCCCTGAGGACTTCCCGGAGCCTCGCCAACTGCCCTGGGCGAGGTTACAGCAGCTGCAGGGGTGTTACCTTGTGCAGCGGGTTTCTCCTCATGTTGCGTCCAGCCAGTGGCTCATCGTGGGGGAAGACCACGGAGTAGTTCTTGGCGTAGGACTCGTGGCTGCGCTCTCGGATCCAGCGGGGGTGGTCCGTGAGCGAGTGATGGAAGCGCCTGCCGCAGATGTCGGGGGACAGAGGGATGACAGGTCTCTGCTTTGGGGACGGCCCATCAGGGAAGGGCTGCCCTGGGCAAGCCTGGACGCCGGTCCCCTCCACCAGAGGCCCCTTTGTGGCTCAGCATTGAACAGGCCCCTGACTCTCCATTTACCCCACAACTAGATGAGCTCAGCTTTCTCCCCAGGAGCCACCCCACCACCCCGGCGGCCCTCGGTGAGTGAGCACTGCCGACAGAGGGCCCAGCCGAGGCTCTCACCCCCCACGGGGCACGGGGCTCTGGGCTCGCTCTCCATATATTGCCATCTGCTGCCCAGGTTCCAGTGCTGGGGAGTCCTGGCACCCCCTGCATGCCTGGGGAGGGGGCAGCCCTGGGGACGGGCGGGCTCAGATCCCCAGAATGCTCTGGGGAGGGTCTATGGGAAGGGTCTTAATGTTTAGCCTCGCAATGCATCAGAACGCCAGTCCTTCTCGGCAAGGGAGCCCCCTTTCCATCCACCAGCAGGGCAGTGGGGGCAAGGGTGGCCGCCTGTCCCGTCAGCAGCCCCCAAGTCTGTGATTGCAAAGCCGGGCCGTGTCCACAGGTCGGACCAGGACCTGAGAGGTACAGTCTCTGGGGGAAATCCCAGCTGTGTCTGGGGAGCAGCTGCAGAATCCAGCCCCCAGCACCAGAGATGACGTGGCTGTGAGACTTCTGGGTTTGTTCCTTCAAGGCTGGGAGCACAGCATGCGGCCCCTGCAGCCCCTGGTTGTGTCCAGCCAGCCCGGCGGGCCCCACACTATTTCTCATGGAGCTGCAAAGCTCTGTGGCTGCACCTGTGGCCTAGGCCTCTGCTACCTCTGAGTGGGCAGCGCGGCCAGTGCCCCACGGCTTGTCCCCTGGTCTCCCCAGTCCAGCCACAGCTCCCCAGTCAGACAGCACAGAGCTGCTGGCTGGAGTTAGACCTGGGCCCAGCGGTGTGGGGGCCCTGCGGCCGCCTGCAACCACCTCCCAAGCACACTCCTCCCTCTCAGCCCCCGGCTCACCCAGCGCCCCGCCTCCCCCTCACGCTCCACCTGCTGGAAACTCGCTCAGCACCCACGACCTGCCCCAGCAGCCACATCAGAGGCATTTCTGTCCTCAGTGACACGGGTCAGGGCTAACTGATTCTTAGTCTCCACGGAATTCTAGCAAGCAGGAATTTCTGATCTGGACGGGCGGGGAGTGGAGGTACAGACGTGCGGATTATTATTCATGATATTATCATTAATAACCGCTGTCGCTCCGGTGCAGGCCCAGGGCGGAGTGCCGCTGCGGGAGGAAATCCCTCCCTGTCTGTCCCCAGAGCTGCCTTCTGCGTGGGACCCAAGTTTAACTCTTTCCCGTGAGAGGAAACCGAGGCTCAGAAGGATCTCACGTGTTCCCGGTCACAAACGAGGCCACGGCAGAGCCGGCCCACACCTGCGCTGCGCTACGCTGACCAGGAGCTGAAGGAGGGAGTGACGGATCCTGTGAGGGTATGGGAGGATTCCCGGGGACAGCAGTCAGGTGCATGTCAGGAAGGCAGGAGTGGCGAGTGACCCGCAGGAGCCCAGCTGCCAATTCTGCGTGTGAGTCAGTGGGCAGAGGGACCAGGCTGGCCCAGGCCATGCTGTTCACTTAAAGAGCAACTCTTAGGCCAGGCGTGGTGGCTCACACCTGTAATCCCAGCACTTTGGGAAGCCAAGGCAGGCAGATCACCTGAGGTCAGGAGTTCAAGACCAGCCTGACCAGTATGATAAAACCCTGTCTCTACTAAAAATACAAAAATTAGCCAGGCGTGGTGGCAGGCGCCTGTAATCTCAGCTACCCAACAGGCCGAGACAGAAGAATCACTTGAACCAGGGAGACAGAGGTTGCAGTGAGCCGATATCACGCCGCTGCAGTCCAGCCTGGGCAACAAGAGCAAAACTCGATTTAAAAAAAGTTGGGGGAGGGGAAAGCAACTCTTCCCTGGCTCACCCAGACCCTAAGGAATTTCCCTGAAAAAACAGCCCAGCCTGCACTCTGGCTCTGCCTCTGTTGGGTACTGCCCCAAGCGTCCACACACCGGAGGCTCAAGTGCACTCCGAGAGGGTGGGACATTGTTCCCATTTTCCAGATGGGGAAACTGAGGCTCAGAGAACAGGAGGGACTGACCACGGGCCATGCAGCTAACAGATGTGGGGCTGGGGTGACTGCCTCTCATCTGATTTCACAAGGGAGTCACCTGCAGGGCAGCTGCCATGGCCTAGAAGCTGCCTGGTGCCCAGCCAGCCCTGGGACCCTCAGGCAAAGCCTGGAGTCTGAAAGCGTCCCTGACCCAGGGAGGGCTCTGGCTGCCTGGCCTCACCGTGTGCATCTCCCGTGTGTAAGATGAAGGGCATCGCAGGCGTGTTCTCTGGCCTGCGGGTAGCAACCAGGAGTCTCTGGGTGGGGAAAGCTCAATTCTGGGGCCAGTGCTCTCTGTTCACTTTCTTTTCTGGGTCTTTCAATAACTCTCTCAGGCACCTCCCTCCTCTCCTGGCTCTGTCTCTCTCCTGCAGGGTCTGTGTCGTGTCTCTGTCCCCGGGCACAGGCGGCAGAGCACTGCATTAGTGCTAAACCCCTGGGGGCCGGCGGCTGGTCCCGTGGGCAGTGGTTGTCCACACCGGCACACTGAAGGGGTTCGGGAGCCCCACGTCAGTGACAGCTGGGCTGAGGTGTTTGTCCTGGGTGCCACTACCCAGGCAGCTTGGCAGGGGTCTGGGGCCAACAGGGTGGGTGCTCCTCCTGCCACAGGCCAGCTCCCAGGGCTCCCCGTCTGTGCCCTTGCTTTCCAGCCCCAGAACAGCCCACTGCATGCTGCCGCCTGAGTCACGGTGACGGAAGGAGGACGGCTGACCCGGGGAGGCCCAGGCCTGTCCCCAGCTTGCCAGGGGCCGCCTCAGGGCCCCTGCCAGCCCACGAGCAAACATCCTGCCTACTGGGTGCGGGACTAGGCCCCAGTCAGGAGCTGGGCAAGCTGGGCAAGCTGGGCAGCCCCATTTTGCAGCCGAGGACACAGAGGCACAGAGATGCCATGCAGTGCCACTGGGTGAGATCCTGGCTGGTCAGGTTCCAGAGCTGGCGTCCCCAGGAGAGGCCAGGGCACAAGGACTGTCCTGCATGGGGCGGGAGCTGGGTCCCTACCTGGCTCTGGTTCAAAAGCCGGGGGCCTTCAGGCAAGTCACCTCCATTTCGCTGTTTGTAGCAAGAAGGGCCTGACCTGGCCTTCCTTATTCCTGTGGAGCTTTTTCTATTCCGGAACATTCCTCTCTGGGCGCAGGCCCAGATGGGCTCTGAGTCAGCCAGAGGAGGGCTCACTGCACCGGGCACCATGCAGGGGTGGCAACTAGGGGACCTCAGCATCACTGTCTGTCTCCGTGAGGTCAGACATTTTTCCCATAGTGGGTGTAATGTCCTCATCAGGCCAGGAAAGGATGAGGTCAGCAGGTGAGGGCAACCTGAGCTGATCGGGCCCTCTCTCTCGGGAGCCCACCCTGCCTGCCGCCTGAAGGAGCAGCTGGGCCCTCCCTAGGGTGGCCGTCCACCAGCAGCAGCTGGGAGCAGAGCAGGCTGGACAGGCCCAGGGGCCAGCCTCCCCCCAGGCAGTCCTGCCTCGACAGCCACCCTGCAATGCACAGGGTGCGGCCTGGGCCACAGGCCCTGCTGTGCGGCTCAGAGCGGCCACCGCCATGGGGACGAGACACAGGAGGAGCCTCCCTCCTTGCCAGGGAGCGCCTGCACCCCTGTCCTGGGCTTTACAAGAGATGGCCCTGACTGGCAGAAGGCCATCAGGACAGGCTGCCGTCACCGGCTCTGGCCATCAGCACCCTGGTCCGTGCCTCGGCTGGGGATGACTTAGCGTTTCCACGTGCAGACCCCACGCCGGGCGCCTCACCAGCACAGATGCACTCTCTGCTCCCAAAACATGGCAGCACCTCCCCATCACCCTGCGTTATAGATAAGGAAGTGGGTCTCATTCCTGGCCACTTTGTCAGTGTTCAACAGAACGGGACGGCCTGGGCTGCCTGGCTACAAGCCGCAGCCCACACACGCAGCACAATTATCCCAGCTCAGCCAGCCCCCTCCTGCCCCCAGGCCTCAGTCTCCCCATCTGTGAGGTGGGATGATGCAGTCCCACTGATGACTCCCGAGCTGTCCAGGAGCTCAGGCAGGACCCTGGGACAAGAGATCCTAGAAGCTATAAAGGGCCTTGGACCTGCTCCCCGACCGCCCCTCAGCACTGCCCACATTCTGCTGGTGGCCTTCCTTCCTTCCTCCCTCACTGTTGCCTCTTCCAGGAAGCCACCTGAATTTCAGGGAAGGCTCCTTTCTAAGTAGCCCTTGATGTTTATCCGGCCCCACCTCTCCTGAGTGGCGGGCCCGGCCTGTAGGTCCCAGTGGGAGCTTGCCTGATGTCATAGCCATGCATGTCCTTCTCCGGGCGCCCATGGATGATCCAGTGGGCCAGCTCCTGCCCACAGCCACCACCCAGCATCATTCCTGGCAAGAGAGAAGTGCAGGGCTGTGGTCTGTCCCCCGGGTCCTCTACCCATGTCCAATCCCATCCCCCATCTTCATGGACAGCACAGACACCCAAGCCAGCTCTGACACCTGGGCTGCTGCACCCCTCCCGACTGGACTCCCCAGCCTCTCCTGTCCCCGCCGCTGTCAGGGGCCATGGTGCTCCTGGGCCCGCCTCCCTGAGAGCTCTGGGAATGGAAGGACTTCGCTCATGGGGGCCAGGTGGGCTGCCCAAACTCACCTGCGCTATTGAAGCCACAGCCCAGGAAGAAGCCTCGCAGCTCAGGTGCCTCCCCCATCAGGGGCTTGTGGTCAGGTGTGAAGGATTCTGAAAGGGAGAGGGAGGCCTGAATCCCTTGCAGTGCACACGCTCATTGGGTGGGGTCTTCTAAGCGAACATTGATCAGGCAGGGGGCTGCAGGCGCCCCTCCACCCAGGCCCTCTCCCTCCTCCAGACCCTGCTCAGTGCCACTTCCTCGAGGGAGCCTCCCCGCTGGCTCCCGCCCTTGCTCTCCAAGCCCTCAGCACGTGCTGCCAGAATCAGCCGACGGCGACCTGCCCGGGTTCTGCCTGGTGGGGTCCGTCTCTGTCTTGTGGCCACTGTCCTGCCGACAAGGAGCCCTTCTCTGATCCCGGAGAGCAAGCTGCAGCTCCCCCACTGTACCAGCATCCTGCTGTGTCTCTGCCAGAGACCTGTCACTCCTGCCCACTGGACCTGGAGAGGGCAGGGACTGGTTTTCTCACTCCACAGCCCCCCGCCTAGCACAGGGGCAGAGCCCCGCAAGGGCAGGTGCTTGGTCAAGGTCTGTTGAGCCAACCAAGAATCCCAAGTTCTGTGGGGAGGAGACCAATCTCCTGCTCTGGAGGCCACCGGTGAGCCTCGGACAGAGGCCAGGACCCAGTGGGAGGGGAACCCTGGCTCTCTGCAGCCACAGCCCCAAATTCAAACCCTGCTTCACCCCTTCCGAGCTGTGTGACGTTGGGCAAGTCACTTTGCCTCTCTGAGCAAGGCTTAGTGTCCTCGTCTATAAAACTGGGATAGCAGGACTTTCTTCCCAGAGCTGTGCACTTGCCAGCCTGCACACATTCATCACCCGCCTGTCCTGTGCTCGGCCCTGGGAGGCCAGGCTGAGCAGGACATATCCCATCCCTCGGGGAGCTGATGGAGGGAGGGAGTAAATACTTAAACAAGCAAAAAAGAGACGGTCTGGTAAAGAAAATACGATGAGCTGAGGGCCACGCGTCACTGAGGTGCCGGCTGCTGCTGCTGGCGCCCCAGCACCACCCCGCGTTAGATCCTAGACCGGGTCTGAGGGACTCCAGGGCACTGAGCTTGTGAATGAAGACACGGGGGTGCTCCAGGTCTGGGCGGCCACCCTCTGCATGCAGACCAGTGGCAAGCGCTGGCCGCTCCCGGGAGGGCGACCAGGGCCCAACCTCCAAAGCTGAGGGGCAGCGAGCCTCAGGGAGCGTGGGCTGAGAGCCTGGCCGGGAGACGTGGGGCTCCTCGGAGGGGCAGGAGGTGGCAGGGCCACTGCAGGAGTTGGGAGGAGGCAGGCTAGAGGGGCAGGGCCCTGTGTGGAGGGCCTGGGCTGTCAGGGCAGAGGGCAGAGGCCGGAGCAGCCCTCTGGGTGAGAGACGAGGAAGGCTCCAGAGAAGGTGATGGTGGGGCGGAAAGAGTGAGCCTGGGGCTGGGTGCAGTGGTTCACACCTGCCATCGCAGTACTTTGGGAGGCCCAGGCAGACGGATCTCTGGAGCCCAGGAGTTCATGACCAGCCTGAGCAACATAGTGAGACGGCATCTCTACAAAAAAATCAAAAAAGTAGCTGGATATGGTGGTGCGAGCCTGTGGTCCCAGCTACTCAGGAGGCGGAGGAGGGAGGATGGCTTGACCCCAGGAGGTCGAGGCTGCAGGAGCCAGGGTGGCACCACTGCTCTCCAGCCTGGGTTACACAGACGCCCGTCTCCTTAAAAAAAAAATAAAAAAAAAAAAAAGGGAGGAGTGGGAGAGGCAACCTGGGCTGGGTTTGGGGATGGCCCAGCGAGCACTTTGGGACCTGGAACTATTTCCAGGCCCAGGGCGGGCAGGAAAGACACTCTGAAGAACCTTGCACAAATCTGCCGAGAGTGCTAATGAGACCTAGCGGAGGTGCAGCTCAGGAACAGGGTCTCCTGGATGTTTCACAAATGACTCAGGCGGGCTGAGCGACCCAAGGATACATGGGAGCTCCAGGCAGCGGGGCCAGGAGCCAGGCCTGCGGCTCCCACCCTGACCTTGGTGAGCTCCACCGTCCTGGAATGAGACCTCTGCCCTCTGAGGCGTTCTTAAGTCACAGGGCCTGGGACTTCCCTGCCCTTTTCTGGAGGCCAAAGGCCATTGGCTGTGCCTGGAGAAATGCTGATTCCCACGAGCCTCCCAGCACAGCCAACAGACCAGCCCCAAGACGGCCTTGCTTGTACATCTTCCCCAAAACAGGGCTTTGCAGGGAGCACGGGCTCCCAGGCTAATTAAAACAAGAGCGGGAGAGAGAGAGAGAGACGCCTGGGGTGATCTGTGCCCCTGGGATTCTCCCAGGCCTGTGTTTCTTGCTGCCAGGCCCATGTAAGCGGGGGAGGGTCTCAGGGGTGGGGGCGGTGAGTCACAGCCTCCCAGCCATGTGCTCCCACCCTGCACGCTGCCCTGGTCCCTGGGGCTCCATCTGCTTCTCCCTGGGGCTGCATCTCCCACCAAAGTCTCCCATAGGAGGCGAATCTATTAACGTAGTCCCTGCCAGCAGCGGAGCAGGTGCTGAGCGTGCCAGGACAGAGGGGACTGGACTCCCCGGCAGGCCACAGCCCTTCCCTCCTCTCTGGTCTCCAGGGTCTTCGTCTGCTCCCTGCATGGCCTATGGAATTCCCCAGGGTCCCCACTTGGTGCCGCCCACCTCTATTCAGATGCTCTCTGCAGCTGCTGGGGCCTGGACCGTGCCCTGCACCCCCTGTGGCATCTCGTCCCTGGGGCACCCTGCCGAGTCAGTGCTCCGTCCATCACCACCTCACAGACGCACCTACTCCGGAGGGCACCTGCTCCAGTGCCTTCACTAAGGCACAAGGTATTCACCAGCCTTCTGACACGGTTTCCCTGGGGGCAACCCTGTGTCTTTCTGAACCTCTCTCCTAGCCCTGAAGTGGGGCCAGAGCTCCCCTACCAGGAAGCAGAGGGGAACACCGGTGTGAGTCTGCTGGAATCCAACGTGGAGGAACCTCCTCCCTGCCCTGTGCCCACCCAGTGCTCACCTGCCCAGATCACTTATCTGCAGTGGGCCCAGCACCTCCAGAGCCCGGCTGGGTTGGCCCTCTTCCCGGCCGCCTGTCTATGTCCTCAGGCCATGGCCACCCAGCTACCCCACGCCTCCCATCAGAGCACCCACCCATGGGCTGTGGTCAGTGACTCGCCCTGGGTCCCCCCGGCCAGAAGGAGGGTGCTGGCCCGAGCATGCCTGCCTCTGGCACAAATGAAGTGCCACTGAATGTGGAATGGGTGCCTCATGAAGGAACGCTGGGACTCTGGGCTCACTGGTAGCTCCTGGGCTGCCCCACACTCAACTCAGGGACATCCGGCTCAGAGTCCCTCGGCTGTGAATGCCCCGGTGCCATGGTCAGCTCCAGCCCCTCCTGCTTCCCAGAGAGTGCCCCTTTGCCAGGGCGCAGGCCGGCAGTCTCAGCCCCACACCCGCACCCTGGGGCAGAACCTTCCGAGCTCCCCAGGCCAGCAGGGCGGGGCGGGACTGCACTGCGGCCCACGTGGGGTGTCTGGGAGCTGAGCCCACCTTTTTGCTCCTGCCTCCTCCAGCTCAGCTCCCCTGGGGCCAGCGAGGAGGGCCAGAGTTAGGGGAATCTTGGCACAAGAGCCTTCCCCTGCTGAGCTGGCCTCTGGGTGCAGGCCGGCGAGGCCAAGAACGGGGGAGGCCAGCAGTGTGGGGTCCTGGCCAGGGCAGTGCTCTCTGGGAGCAGTGTGGGGGTGGGGGCTGGAGGCAGAACTGGGGCTCACAGCTGTGTGGGCCTCGTGCCAGGGAAGGTCTCAGCGCTTCCATTCCTTGCTCAGCCTCTCAGGGTGCTGGGATGCAGCCCACTTTCCCCATTTTACAGACGAAAACACAGAGTTCTCGGGACAAGTCGAGTCTAGGGATGAGGAATCCCTGGTAGAAAATCCAGGATGAGCCATACTTGAGGCAGGAGGCGGCCCTGGCCACATGCCAGGGGCAGGTGACTGCCCTCGCTAAGCCCAGCCTCTCGCCCCTGGAGAGGAGTAAAGGCCACACCTGGCACCCAGGGCTGCTGGAACCACGCAGCGAGAGAGCCCGGGGACAGCCCTGGGCCCACTGCCCAACACAGACTGGCCTCACGGGGCATCACTACCAACAGTGGTCAGCGCAAAGGACCCACGGACGCCCACCCTGGCTCCAAGGCTTCCCACTCACCAGGGCCGCAGACCGTGGACTTGACCCCCGTCTTCTCCAGCACGGGGACCCGGTTGATGGCGCCTTCAATGTGCTGGGTGAACACCTCCCAGTCCAGGTCAAAGAGGCCGAAGGCAAACTTGTCTGACACCTGCCGAGACAGAGCAGGCAGATGTGTCTTTTGTCCCCAAGCAGGGCATGCGCCCCCATGCCACACCTGCCTTGTGATGGCTGCCAGGCCAGCCTCCGCTGAATCAGATGCGTTAGGGGGCTGGCGGTCACCCACAGGTCACCTATCAGGGAGGCCTGTCTGCTCCCCCTCCCCACCCCAGCCCAGGCCTCCACCAACTGAGCCCTTGATGGCTGCAGTGGCCTCTGGCTGGTCACCCGGCTTCCCCACCCTCCTTCAGCCCACTCCCCTAGATCCCACATGCCCCCTCCCTGCTCACAAGCCTCCTCTGGCCCCCTGCGGCTCACAAAAGCCCCAAAGCCCTGCCTGTGCCGGCCTGCCTACCTCTACCACTGGGCCCGCCACCCAGACCTTCCTGAAGCTCTTTGGTTTGAGCTCAAGGCCTTCACCCCTCACTGGGGCAGTTCCTCGCCCAGACCTGTCACACTGCTTTGTTCTCTCAACGCAAGGCTCTGCTTGGATGTCCCCTCTCTAAAAAATCCTGTCCTGACCACCCATCTAAAGGATATCCTCTCTCTCCAATTTTAAGATCCTGAACCTGCTAATTTTACTCAGTGCCCAATCACCTTCCAGAATTTCGTTCCTTATTTGTTTGAAACAGAGTCTCACTCTGCCGCCCAGGCTGGAGTGCAATGGTGCGATCTCGGCTCACTGCAACCTCCACTTCCCGGGTTCAAGCGATTCTCCTGCTTCAGCCTCCCAAATAACTGGGATTACAGATGCCCACCACCACGCCCAACTAATTTTTGTATTTTTAGTAGACACGGGATTTCACCATGTTCGGCAGGCTGGTCTCGAACTCCTGACTCCATGTGATCCACCCACCTCAGCCTCCCAAAGTGCTGGGATTACAGGTATAAGCCACCACACCTAGCCATTTGTTTGTTTATTGTATGTCTCCCCACCAAAATATAGGCATCCAGAGACAGGGACTTTTATCTTAGTTTCCCTCTTTCTCCAGAAATTAAAGCAGTTTTTAACCCAAAGTAGCCACTTACTCATTCCATGTGTGGACTCAATGCATATACACATAAAACGAGGCTGCAGGGCTGCCCTAACCCCAGAAGCTGCCCGGGGAACAGCCTAGGCCGGCAGAGATGCTGCTGCAGCAGCTGGCGGGGAGGGCAGTGTCATTTGCTGAAGGACACGGGACTTGTGTGTTCTCACGCCCTTCTGAGGTCATCCCTCTACAGTGTGTAGCCCTTCACTGTTGATGTTTTGAGGCAAAGCCCTCCAGCTGCCCTGGTTCTGGATTTGACTGCATGCCAGGACTGTCAGGGTCAGAGCAAAATGGCTTGGAGCTTGGTGGGGCCAGGGGACCTGCAGTTCTCGGGTGTGCCTCTGAGGGGCTTCAAGAGGGTGGGCTTCCTGGAAGAGGCCCTCTCCATGCAGACATGCAGCCCCAACTCCCTGCCATTACCCCAGGGCCCTGGCATCTTACCTCCTCCCAAAAGATGGGGTTGGCCTCATAGCCACCCACAGACAAGGCATCCCCTTGGAGGCGGAGGTAGACAGAGGCGTCGTGATCACGGACGTTGGGCATGTTCTGGAAGGCAGAGAGAGAGCCCTTGCCATCAGCCAGGGCTGGGTGGGGACTTGGTTCCCCATGCCCCGTGGTGGGCCAGCACCTCCACCCAGGGTCACCAGCCCAAGACGGTCCTCCTTGTTGTAGCACTCCTGTCACATAGGAGCACAGCACATACAGTTACGTATAGTACAGAGTGCTTGATAATGATAATGAATGACTGTTACTGGTTTATGGAACTCTACTATACTTTCAATTGTTTTTTAGAGTGTACTCCTTCTACTTATTAAAAAAAGTTAACTGTAAAGCAGCCTCGGTCAGGTCCTTCAGGAGGGATCCAGAAGAAGGCACTGTTGTCATGGGAGGTGACAGCTCTGTGCCTGACCGGCCCTGAAGACCTTCCACTGGGACAAAAGGTGAAGGTGGAAGACACGGGTATGGATGATCCTGACCCTGTGTAGGCCTAGCTAGGCTAATGTGTGCATTTGTGTCTTTGGTTTTAGCAAAAAAGTCTAAAAAGTAAAAATAAAAATACACTAAAAAATAGAAAAAAGCGGCCAGGCATGGTGGCTCACGCCTGTAATCCCAGCACTTTGGGAGGCCAAGGTGGATGGATCACGAGGTCAGGAGATGGAGACCATCCTGGCCAACATGGTGAGACCCCTTCTCTACTAAAATACAAAAACAATTAGCCGGGCGTGGTGGTGTGTGCCTGTAGTTCCAGCTACTCGGGAGGCTGAGGCAGGAGAATTGCTTGAACCTAGAGGCGGAGATTGCAGTGAGCCAAGATCACGCCACTGCACTCCAGCCTGTCAACAGTTCCAGACTCCATCAAAAAAAAAAAGACCTAAATAAATAGAAAGACATCTCATGTTCATAAAATGAAAGACTTATTTCTGTTAAGGTGACAACACACTGCAAATTGATCTGTAGATTCAACACAATCCCTGTCAGAATCTCAGCTGGTTTCTTTGAAGAAATTAAATAGCTGACCCTAAACTTCATATAGAGATGCAAGGGACCAAGAATACTCAAAACAATTTCGAAAAGGAAAAATAAAGTTGGAGGATTCACACTTCTTGATTGCAAACTTACTGCAAAGCTATATAATCAAGACAGTGAGTTACTAAATAAAGATAGACCTACAGATCAATGGATTAGAATTGGGAGTTCAGAAATAAACCTTCTTCTTCATGGTCAATTGATTTTCAACAAGGGTGCCAAGACAATTCCTTGGGGGAAAGCAAACTTTTCAAAAAACATTGTTGGGCCAACTGGATAGCCACTTGCAAAAGAGTGCAGTTGGACCCCTACCTCACACCATGCACAAATTCAACTGAGATGTACTACAGACGTAAGTGTAAGAGCTAAAACTATAAAAGCCTTAGACAAAAATATTAGGAGTAAATCTCTGTAGTCTTGGCTTGGGAAATGTCTTCTTTAATAGGACACCAAAAGCACAAATGATAAAAGGGGCAAAAAGAGATGTATTGGACATCATTAAAATTTAAAAGTTGTGCTACAAACTATACCATAAAGAAAGTGAAAAGGCTTTGTAATGACTTCTAGATTTTGGGAGAAAAAAAGAAAGCAAAAAGACCACCACTGAATAGAAATTTCAACCACTGAATAGAAGGAAATGTTCATAAATCACATATGTAATAAAGGACCTGTATCCAGAATATTTAAAGAACTTTTACAACTCAATAAAAAGATAAGCAACCCTATTTTTAAATGGGCAAAGTGTCTGAGTAAACATTTCTCCAAAGAAGATACACAAATAGTAAGCACATGAAAAGGTGCCCCACAGTATTAATCATTCAAAAAATGCAAATCAAACCCACAGTGAGACACCACCTCACACCTTCTAGGATGACTGGCGCAAAACAAAGGCAAAAAAAAATACCAAGAGTTGGTGAGAACGGAGGGAAACCGGAACCCCTCCGTATACCTCGCTGGTGGGAATGTAAAATGGTGCAGCTTCTTTGGAAAATCGTCCGATATTTCGTTTAAATGTTAAACACAGAGTCACCATATGACTCATAATTCCACTCCAATGTATAGGCTGAGTATTCCTTATCTGAAATGCTGGGGACCAGAAGTGTTTCAGATTTTTTATGTTTTTGGATTTTTGATATTTGCATTACACTTACCTGTTGAGCATCCCAAACCCAACAATCAAGATGGAAAATACTCCAGGGAGCACTTCCTTTGTGCGTCGTGTTGCTGTTCAAAAAGTTTTAGATTTTGGAGCACTTTGGATTTTCAGATTTGGGGTGCTCAACTTGTGTATACCCAAGAGAAATAACAACATGGGGCCACACAAAAACGTGTACATGGGTGTTCACAGCAGCACTATTAAAAATAACCAAAAGGTAGAAACACCAAATGCCCATCAGTGGGTGAACGGATACATAAAATGCATTCTATCCAAACGCTGGAGCATGATTCAGCTGCAGAAAAGAGTGAAATACTGATACACGTACCACATGGACAACCCATGAAAACACACCACGCAAAAGAAGCCAGACAGCATATGATTCCATTTATACTAAATGTCCAGAATAGGAAACCCCATGAAGACAGAAATCAGATTCCTGACTGCCTAAGTCTGGGGCTAGGGTGGGAAATGGGGAGTGACTGATAACCGGTATGGGTTTTGGGGGAGGGCGATGACGTTACACACACACGTAACAGTTGCAGAAGAAACTGAGCAGCTGAGATGAAAATGATCAATAACTCTGAGAAACACAGAAAGTTGGACACTACTTGCTCAGGCATTAGCAATGTTACATCATCATACTATTGCAGGCAGGAACTACTGATTTAACCGATAAACAAGCAAAACTAAACCAAACAAGACCGTTTAGAAAGCAACCAGGCATGGCGCCCACCACCACTCGGCTCCTCCGCACACGAGGAACAGTCTTCTCTCAATCCCTCTGTCACCTGCCCCTGAACTGGCGATGAACATGGGAGATGGGACCCCTGTCGTATCTCTGAGAGCAGGAAAGGGGAGGTGCAGAGACCAGAAGGGACACTCTGGCAGATGCTCCCTCCCTCCTCCGCCAGGATCCCAGGAGTCCTGTTCATTGGAATAAGAATATTTGCACCAAGGGGTTGTTGTCAGGGGGCACATGTAAATCCCCAGTAACTGAGCACTGTTTAAAAATGACAGTAACCGGGTGAGATGGCTCACACCTGTAATCCCAGGACTTTAGGAGGCTGAAGCAGGAGGATTGCTTGAGCAGTCTGAGACCAGCCTGGGCAACATAGCAAAACCCCATCTCTATAAAAAATACAAAAATTAGCCAGCAATGGTGGCCTGTGCCTGTAGTCCCAGCTGCTCAGGAGGCAGAGGTGCCCAGGAGGATTCCTTGAGCCCAGGAGGTCGAGGCTGCAGTGAGCTATGATCTTGCCACTACACTCCAGCCTGGGAAATAGAATGAGACCCTATCTCTAATAATAATAATAATAATAATAGTTATATCCTTACCTCTACCAGCACCACTACTCTAAAAACAAAGCCAGCCCCGGAGCTCCATAGAGCAGGACAATGGGGACACCTGGTGGCCGGGAAGCCCCTGATGTTTGTTCCAGCAGGATCCACGTCTGGACCTTCCTGTACTTTGCACGGACCCTGCTGCCTCTGAGTACCCAGCGACTGCTCAGCTCAGCATCAGTGTCCAGCAGGGACCTGGCCTTTCTCTCCACGCAG
Organism: Lagothrix lagotricha; assembly: GCA_963574225.1. Classification (NCBI taxonomy): domain Eukaryota; kingdom Metazoa; phylum Chordata; class Mammalia; order Primates; family Atelidae; genus Lagothrix; species Lagothrix lagotricha. The sequence continues at coordinate 30,433 of CAUYNB010063565.1, forward strand.
CAGCCATCTGCTCTGGCTGTCCCCAGTCTGGCCCTGGTGCCACTGACTTCCTGCCTCCTGACCTCAGCCCATGCCTTCCATCTGCCTCCTTCTTTCATCCGAGCCCTGCCTGATTGTTCCTGCCCTCCATGGCTCCTCCTCCGAAGCACCAGCTGGCGTCGACTCTGTCCTTGTCCTTGCCGTCACACAGCTACCACCTCACGAGCACCTGCTGTACGCCAGGCACCACACCCAGCTGCATCACTCTGTTCTTGCGCTGGCACAGCCTGAGGCAATAGGGGGTTACTACCCATTTTGCAGAAAAGGAAACCAAGGCTCAGAGCGGTGACGAACTTGCCCAGCCTGGGTAATGGAGGAATCAACATTTAAACCCAGCACCTGGCTCTTACCCACGGCTCTCTCCTGGATGGAGCAGCCGCTCCTTGCTGTTGTAAAAGGTCATGGGAGAATGAATGTGAGACCACCTGAGCGCCCGAGCCACCTGCTTTAACGGGTAGCTCAGAGGGAAGAGATGACCCTGGCCACAAAGGACGCTGTGGGCAGAGCTCTCTAGGACCCAGGCCTGGGACAGATCCTCAGAAAAGGGAGGTCCTTGGGACCACATAGCCCTCTGGCCACCCAAGATGAAAGATGAATCTGACGTGAGACCTGAGCCCTCACTGCCAGCCGGAGCCCCCAGCTCCCGATGTGTGCGGCCGCGTCTGATCAGGGTGGACAGCGTCCTGCTACATGAGGCTGCCGCGCCGGGGGAGTTTCCCAAGCAGGCAGAAATGGGCTGCACAGGTGGCATGCACCCAGGACAGGACCCTGTGGCTTGTTCTGTGGCCTGCCCAGGGGTCAGGCCACAGCGGTGGGCAGCTCAGGGCCAGCAGCCTGGCTCCTTCCTCAGATTCAAACCAACTACCCAGCTGCAGCCTCTGGAAGGGCCAACTTCCAGACACCTGCACATGGCCAGGTGTCAGAGGAACATGAGGGACTTTGTGCAAAGCCCCAAATCTCCACTTTTCTCCTACGAGGTCTCGGAGCTGCTGAGGCTGGTGGCCCCTTCCCTATGCTCTGGTACCCAGAGGCACGCTGGAATCCAGACTGGCTTTGTAAGTAACACCCCCCAGCTTCGTGAGAACCTTGGCATTCACAGGAGGGGCACCTGCAGGGGCCTAGGCCAAGTCTGCCTTGCCTGTTCCCTGGAAGGGCACCTCAAAGGCAGACCTTGGGAGGGATTAGGGAACAGAAGATGGAGCCACAGTCCTGCGCTCAGGGGACACCCTGTGGCCACCTTCCCTGAAGCCCCAAGGACACAGCCCTGCCTGCCCCTGGGAGCCCACTGTGGCCTGAGCGCGACCCCTGACGGCCACCTAGGGGAGGAGGCTCTCCCCAGGGACCCGGAGGCAGGGAAGAGGCCTCAGCACTCAGCTCCAACACCCACTGTGTGATTGCTCTTAGCCCCTAACCCGGCACGTGGCACCAGCCTCCTGCAGTGAATGTTTGCTGGACGTTAGACTCATTCTATGAACAAGGGGTCATGTGTCCAGTGGGGGGTGGTTTGCTCAGTACACTGGAGTCAGAGGCAGAAGCCCACTGGGACCCAGGTTCTGGCCCCATTTCCCCATCCTCTTCACCACTCTGGTCTACACAGCAGCCATACCTGGCACCTCCTCAGTGACCACAGGGAAGCCAGGCTGGCACAGGGTGGTGATGCGCAGCCCCCGGGGACAAGGCTCCCAGCTCAGGGGCCAAGGAATCCCTCTCACTGGCCCTGACCCTAAACAAGGGCAGTCTCTTCTCACACCGACCCCACCCCCCAGCCTCTGGCCCTGGCTCTCTGAACGGCCTGCAGGTCCCGACTGCCATGCTCTGTGCACGTTCCTTCTCCACCACGCCACCCTTGAGAGTCTCGCCTAGATGCAGCCACCTCCTCCAGGGAGCCTCCCCTGGTCCATTAGGGCTGGGAATCCCTGTAGCCCCTAAGACCCCATCAAAGCCCTTATCAGCATGTTCTGGAATTGCCCGTGTACTTGTCTGTACCTCCCCCCAGCTCTATGCGGAAGAACTAGGTCTCTTTCTCTGTTATGGCCCCGGCTTCTAGAATAGGGCTGGAAACACCCAGCTCACCCCATCAATGTCTGATGCAGGGAGGGTTTGATGGAATGTGGACGGTTGGATTAACATGTGGGTGGATGCTGGCGGAAGGGCAGAGGGAGCGATGGGTGGGCAGAGGGAGGGAGGGAGGGATTGATGGGTAGAAGGCTGCGTGGGTGGGTGAGTGGAAGGATATAAGAAGGGATGGACAGATGAACAAGTGGATAAATAGATGAAGAGATGGATGGAGAGATGGAGGGAGGGAAGAATGGATGGACAGACGGCAAGATGAATAGAGGGAGGGAATGAGTGGAGGGAGGAATGGACGAAGGGAAGCGGGATGGGTGAAGGGATAAGGGAATAAATGGGGGGATGGATACAGGAGTAGATGGATGGAGAGACGGGGGGCTGGACGGAGAGGAATGAGGAAGGGAGGGTTGCGTAATGAATGGATGGAAAGAGGGCAGTCGGTGACACGGTGGCAGGAAGCTGACAGCCACCAGCACAGGAGAGAGGAGTTGAGGACAGTAGAGCAGAGAGGGTGGGAGGCGCCCAGCCCCAGGTGCCAGCAGGTGCACCCGTGCCCCCAACCTCCTTGGCCAAGGGCTCTCAGAGAGGTTCTTTGTGCTAGGAACCAGCACCCTCAGAGACAGGCGTCCCAGGCACACTGGGAGCGTACAAACATCTGGGGCTTCCCTGAAACTCCTGGGCACAGAACATGGCAAAAAGCTAGGCTGGCTCCACCACATAGGACAGGCTAGACCGTGTTATGGGCATCAAGGAGGGGCCAGGCCCTGAGGGCCAAGGGGGGGCAGCCCCATCAGGGCTACACCTGTGCTACCTAATCTAATCCTCACGCCACCTGGAAACACCCCGTGTTACAATTCCCATTTCACAGATGAGGTGCCTGAGGCTTGGGCCAGTGAGGGAACCCACGAGGGTTGCACCACCTTGGTTCAAGCTGGGGTTCAGAGCGAGGTCTCTGTGCTCCCCCCAACACATAGACTGACACAGAACCCGGGGCTGTCCACCTACCTGAATCCCCTCGATGTGCTCAGTGACAACATAGGCGTGGTGCATGGCCACCAGCGGGACCTTGACTCCAGCCATCCGGCCCACAGCACTCGCCCACACTCCTGCGGGCAGAGCACAGACGACTCAGCTCTGCTGACACCCGGTGGCGGCTGCCCCTCAGGTGTGCACAGGCTGCCTCTGCAGACCTGTCTGCCCTAAAAGTGACTCCCCACCCCAGAAAGAGGTCCTGCAGAGGTGGGAGCAGGTTTAGGGGGCAGCCAGCACGGCCACACAGGAGTCAGGAGAGACGCCACTCCCACCTGCACAGTTGACCACGCAGGGCGTCTGGATGGAGCCATGCTGTGTCTCCACGCCCGTGACCCGCCGTACCCCAAAATCATCCGTCCGCACAAGAATGCCGGTCACTGGGCAGTTCTCAATGACCTGGGATGGAGAGGAACTGCTTCTAAAACTCCCTGGGACTCCCTGAGGGTGCTTACCACCCCCAACCACCCCCTCTTCCCAGAGGGGAGCTGCGGACACTATTTCTGCTAACAGCCGGCCTCCTGTGATGCGGGCAGGGAAACAGGATGGGCACAGCACCAGAACATTAGACGCACCCATGCCTCAACTCCGAGAACTTGGAAGTCGGGCAAGTTCTTTCACTTGGCTTGTGCGGGGAGCCCTCTTTTCATAACGTGAAAAAGTAGCTGACTTATTTTTTAAAAGCAAGACATTTGATTAATAAAAAGATGTCTGCAGTCTACTGCCTGTTAAAAACAAATCACAAACTATAAGAGCTTGGTTCTATTTTGCATACATATATATTTTCATAGAAAACTATTTGGAGTGAAACATACTAAAAGGTCAATGCTAGTCACTGCTGGGTGATACTTCTTTTTGGCTTATTTGTCTTCTTAAAATTGTTCTACAATGATGTGCAGAGTTGAGGTAAATGCGGATACAAATTGCAAGGGCTTTTGAGAGGATTTGCTTGTGCAGCAGAGGAAGCGGGACGGGAGATGCGTGCACCCATGGCGTGACCTGATGTCTGTGAACAGATCGAAGCCATAGCCTCCCCGTGGCAGGAGTGGACCAGAAGACCCAGCGAGGTCCTCACTGGCCCAACGCCACTCTGCAGTCAGAGAATGGTGCCTGTCTCTTGCCTTCTGCTCTCGGGGTTCTAAGGAAGGAGGAGTGGGCTGGGAGCAGGGACCCAGAGCTGGGCGGCCATCAGACCTGTGCTCCTCGGGCAGCAGCCGCCCTGGTGAGGGTGGTACAGGTGCCAGCGGGGTCCATGGTACCATCATGTGGCACATACAGGGTCCCATAGATGTCATCCACGTTCATCAGCGGGTACAGAGTCTTGGTCTCCGCCGGGCTCAGCACGTGGGATTCCACACCATACGCCTTGCCCAGCTAGGGGGACCCAGGGAAAATTAACTGAGTCTGTGGGGAGCAGACCTCCGGGCCACCCCCTCCCCCAGCTGGGCATCCACCGCAAACCCCAGCCCCAGTCTCCCAGAAGCCTTAGCCGGTGCCCACATCCCCGGAGCCTGTCCCTTGAATCCACTTTAGCATAAGAGTTAAGGAGCAGGGGATACTGCATTGAGGCAAGCTCCGGGGCCAGGCTGCCTGTGCCAACCCGACCCTCGCCAGCTGTGTGAGCAACCTGCGGCAAAGTCGCCTCAGGCTCACTCAAGAAAAGTGGGGGCGATAGTAGTGTGTGCCATTGACAAAGAAGTTAGACCAGTGCCCGGCACAAAGTGTCTATTACATAAAATAAGGAACCCACAGGACTGATATTTTGGGCCTGAGAGGTTTCCCAGGCAGACCAGCTGCCAAGAGAGACCAAACTCCTCAGTTTCAGGGTCCGATAGACCACGCCCCCACATTTGATTGGCCCTAGAATAGCCAATCAGTGTCCTCAGACATGGCCCACTGGGGACAGGGAAGAGCTGAGCCAATCAGATCCTCTGTCTGGCAATTCTCAATGAAGCCTGGCAAAGTCACTTTCTCCAGGTGGCCCAGCCAGCAAGGGGCAGTGCTAGGGCTGGAACCCGGATCTATCACCTGCCGGGGCTCCTTCCCTGTGGCATGTCCTCTTCCCTCTTGGCAAGAGGGGTGCCCACAGACATGAGCCTTACTCCCGACCCCACAGGAGGCAGACTCATCCACAAGAGCCTCCCCACCCCCAGCCCCGCAGGGGCTGCGCACACGGACATGAGCCTCCCATGTACCTCCACGCTCACAGGGAGCCCACCCTACCCCCCACAGGGGGTGCACCCTCCTATATGATCCCCCAGGGAGTGCACCCACTGACACGAGTCCTCCACCTTGCCCCCCGCAGGGGCGCACACACCGACATGAGCCTCTTGTACTCGTCCAGGCGCTGCCGGTTGGACGCGATGAACAGGCCCCCATTCTGGATCCAGCCCGTGTGCAGCCCCGTCTCCTTCTCCAGCTCCTGGCTCACCACGCGCCGAGTGTGGGCCAGAAGCTCCACCTCCACGTCACTGGGGCGCAGCTGCCACAGCAGGCCTGCCAGGGAGGATGGGGGCCATCACTCTCCAGGGAGGAGGCTGCACCTCCTTCTCCCAGGCGAATATCAGAGAAACACCCAGGGTCTTTCTCTGAGGAACCCGGGGGGCCTGGAGAATTTGTTAAGAGGCAATAACTGGACCAAGATGAATTCCAGGGTGGCCCCGCCTGTGGGCAGCTCAGGGAGTGACACAGCAAAGGCCCCCATTTTGGAGTACCTACAGTGTGCCAAGCCTGCCACGCCCAGTGAGGAGGGCGTGATTCTCTTATAGATCAAGTTAAGGTGGCATCGACAGTCCTGTGGCCAAGGTCACAGAGCAGGTGAGTGGGGGTCTGGGACACCAACCCAACCCACTATTGAATGAAGCCTAAATCTGCACTGTCCCCTAAAAAGGCTGCCCTCTAGCAGCTGAGTCTGAGAGGTGGCAGGCGAGGGATATGGCTGGTGACACGTCAGGAAAGAGGCTGTGACAACCCAGATAGGAGGGCCAGCGAGGAGGGAAGAACAAGGGTTGGAGCAGTGGCATGGGGGAGCCAGCTGGCATCAGCTCTCAGGATCCCAGAGGTAAACCTCTTTCCAGCTCCACAGTCAGTGACCTCACACTGGTGGCTTGCTGTTGGCCAAGTTGGGAGTGTTTATACCACAGGAATTGGTCAATACTGCAAGTCAGGAGAGCCAGTTTACAGGACACCCATGGTTGAAGGGTGAAGGCAGAAGGTTGGCTGTCCTGGGGCATGCACACCATAGGTGCTTAATATATGCACACTGGCTGGTTAGGAGAATGGAAACTGTACAAGCCTCTGGTGCTCATGGAGGACACAGGTCTGCTTCACCCACAATGGTCCCCATCCGTCCTCCTCCACTCCCTGGGACGCCCTCAACCCTGGTGGCTCTGTCTGGGAAAGGGGCTTCTACTCTCTGGACCGCTGCCTGGGGTTTCCAGCCCTGGATCCAGCTTCACTTTTCGGGCCACACAAGCAGCATCTGCTCCCTCCTCCCACCATAGCTCTTCAGAGACTCAGAGAGCAAGTGGTGCCCCCAGGTCCACCCACCTGCAGACTAGCCACGCACCCTTCCCTAGGGTCTCTCCCCTCCAGCTCAGCTGCCTCTAGCAGGCTGGTGGTGGTGAACCCAGAACTGGTCCAGCTAGCAAGGGGCTGTGGCCCCTCGCTGTGTGCTATCCCTCCCGGCCCCTACCTGGCCCCTGGTCCCTACCTGCCGTGTGCCAGGTGGTCCCAGAGGTCAGCCGCTCCCGCTCCAGTAGCACCGCTCCACTCACGCCCAGCTTGGCCAGGTGGTACAGGGTCTGGCAGCCCAAGCTGCCTCCACCAATGACCACCACATTGGCTGTGCTGGGCAGGGGCCGGCTTGGGCCTTGGGCCACCGCCGAGGTGCCCTGTCCCTCCTTCAGGGTCCGCTGATATGGCACGCTCTTCTCGGCTGTGGGGCCGGCTGCGCTGGACAGGTTGCATGGTCCCAGGCCCCGGGTAGGGCTCTGGCGGGGGCAGGCAGCAGCCACACGTAGGGCTCGGCTCAGTGAGGCCATGGGGGTTCCAGGCCTTAGCACAGCAGGGAGCTGGGGAGAGAGTTGGAGCTGGGTGGGGTGCAGAAGGGACAGGGTGGAGGCTGTGCTGAGCATCCAGGGGAATAAGGGCCCTATGGTGCTACATCCCAAGGCCTTTCTCCTGCCACCACCCCATGCCATTCATTCATTCGTTCATTCAGTGTGTATGTATTAAGGGCCTGGTATGCAGCAGGCTCTGTCAGGCCTCAGGGGAAAGCATGGTGAGAGTGGGCCTCTGCCAGCCCACGGAAAAGACAGGCAGCACAAAGCTCTGGGTAGGAGTGGGGGTAGGGGCCACAAGGGGAGGCAGAGAAGAGCGGCTGGCATGGCTGGCAAAGGTCCAAAGTGTGACCTGAGGAAAGCAGGGCTGCCCATGAGGCTGAGCAGGGAGGCCGGGGAGGGAGGCTAGAGAGGGGACTGAGGACAGAGGACCAAGGGCTGGAAAGGAGGCGCTCGGGTCTCAGGATCACTCAGCCCAGACCACAGACAGCGAGAGGCTGGGGGAGGCGAGGCTGGGGCGGGGCTAGGGGAGGCGGGGCTGGGAGGGGCCCTACTGCAGCCCTTCCAGAGCTCAAGATGCTCCTGAGGGGCCAAGCAGCCCTGGGACCCCACAGGTCTGTGCTGGGCAGACCGCAGGTGCTGCGGTGTGGGGATGGGACCTGGGAGGCAGGAGCTCCCAGAGAAGGCTGTGGTGGTGGCACAGCAGGGTGGGGCGGGGCAGGAGCTGTGGTGATGGATGGAGTCGCTTGCACTCCCAGACAGGGAGCCAGGAGTGGGGAGAAGCAGTGTGGATGCTACAGTAGTGGCCGCAGGGTGTCAGCAGGCAGCCCTGAGATGGGACACCCAGCCCCCTGCCCCATTGCCCCATTCCAAGGGACAGAGCAGGGAGTCTGGTTGGAGAAGCGTCGGGGAGTGCAGGGGGCTTGGAGATTGTCCTCAGCCTCTCTGCCCTCAGGGTGTCAGCCCGCCTGTGCCCGGTCTCAATTCTTTAAACTAAGAATTGAATTTAATTCAATTAAACTCAATTTACTGTCTGCAGAGGTGGCCCTGGACAGGGAGGCATGCCCCCCGCACGTGTCTGTGCATACCTTCAGTCCTTGAAGGTCCGCAGTCTTCCAGGAGCCCCCAGAAGTGGTGCCCTACCAGGGGAAAGCCAGCTTGAGTGGCACGGAGAAAGGCTGTCCAAGGCCAAACACCCCCTACCGCGCTGTCCACGGCACAGCACACCTGGTCAGCTCTGGGCAAAAGCCTCCCTCCTCCTTCCGACTGTGCCCAAAGCGAAGGCTGCTGGCGCCGGAGGCTGCCACGTGCCCATTCACCACCTGCCTGGCCAGTCAGGGCTCTCCTGACTGCCAGACTGGGGGCTGGGTACTGGCAGCCCCGAGCCCTTCCTGACTGCCACCTCCCCTGGAAACAGCTGCCTCTACATTAACCTGCTGTCCCGCCCCCTCCAACTCTCTCCCGCCCGAGTCAGCTTTCCAGGAGAGAGGGCTTAGGACAGCCCCCGGCTTGGGATCAGACAGACGGGTGGGGGTTTTGTCGCAGCACTGGGGCCTTGAGCAACAATTTAGCCTCACTGCAAAGCTGGGGGCCCAGGAACGCCCTCCTCCTCCCAGCCTGAGAGGGTGGCAGGGGTCGAGCGAGGAGAGCGCCTGGCACCTTCACCTGGTGGGGGAGGGCAGACTGTTGGAGGGAGAAGCAGCAGCAATGGGGGCAGCTGCCCATATGATGAACCCTGGTCCTGCCCACCCAGCTGGATGGTCCCTGCAGCCACAGGCAGAGGGGAGGTCCCAGCCAGCTCCGGCCAGGCCCCGCCCCGCCCACGTATGGGAGGCCCCAGCCCTGTCCCTCCCTGGGGGTGTACCTCCGAGTACTTCTTGACAGTTGCAGCGCCCCTCGGCCCTAAGAATGCCTGACCCAGCGGTGGTGCCTTCACCTTCTTCCTTCCCAAGCAGTGGCCCGGCCGGAACTCCAGGCAGTCCCTGCCCCCCGCCCACCCCCCGCCCACCCCCCGCCTTGCTGCCCGCGCCCTGTCGCCGCCCAGGATCTGGGCGGGGCATACCGCCCACCACTGCGGCTTCTCGGCCAGGCCAGTGGGGGCTTCTCGGCCAGCCCAATGGGCAGCTTCCTCTGAGGGTGGCAGAGAACAGCTGTGAACCCCAAGCCCATTACCCGTGGGTGACCTGGCAGTCAGCCTCCCCTCCCCCTCCGATCCTCATTTCCTCATCTCTGAAACAGGGGCCTCAGGGGTGCTGCAGTGAACCCAGGCACCCCTGCCTGCTGGAGCCTGCCCGAGCTCCCCATGCCCAAAAGGAGCTAGGCACAGGCCTGGTGGGCAGGAAATGTGGGGTCAGCAGCAGCCTGGGCCAGGGGCCACGGGCCTGTCCAATGTAGGGAGGCTCCTTTGGTGAGGTCATCTCAGCACACGCCCCAGTTTGTTCGCCCCCAGGGACGGGCACTCACTGCCTTCAGAGGCAGGTGAGAAGGCCTGGGTCAGCTTCCCAGGGACAGGGGCGCCTGGTGTGTGTGCCTCCTGCTCTCCCAGGACCCCTCCCAGGCTCCCAGACCCCTCACGTGTTTGGGGAGATGCCTCCAAGCCACTTGCTCTTTTACTGCCACAGCATGTAGGCCCCAGGAAAGGGCTTCTGGCCTCCACTGACTGTTGGGGACAGCAGGGCCCAGGAAGAGGGCCACACAGCAAGCTGGTGGGGGAGGCAGACGAGACGCTGCAGCCTGACTCTGGGCTGGGGGCAAGTTACCCATCCCCAGGCAGAAGGAGACTCCCAGAGGAGGGGCGCGGAGCAAACCCAGAAAGAATACACCTCTGGATGCCCAGAGAATCAGAACAGGTGCTGATGTAACGTAAGAATGCCTCTCGCGCTGAATGGAAGATGGGGTATTTCATTTTTTTTTTTTTTTTTAAGATGGGGTTTCACCATGATGGCCAGGCTGGTCTTGAACTCCTGACCTCGGGTATTTCAGCGGCAGTCTGTTAATAATGTAGTGCTGCCAGCTCCAGTACCCGAATTGATCATATAGTAAGCTGCTGTCACTAATACCAATCAAACAAGTCGTTGCGTTCTTATTTGCACCAAGGATGTCCGACTGTCCTGCTGCCAGCTTGTCTATCCTCTACATTTACAGAACGCCTGATGTATAGGAAGCACTGCCGGGAAACACTGCGACATCCAAGACCCAGTCCCTGCCCTCGAGCGGCTCAGGGTCCACGAAGCAGACAGATCCGGGGAGAGGCAAGACACCACGAGGCTGGCTTCCTTCCAGCAAGGAATCCAGGAGGACTTCTCAGAGGAGGGGACCTGGGCTCTGGGCCTGACCACGTGCTGCCACCATTCTCAGTCCCTGCCTCAAGGGCAAAGGGACCATTGGCTTAGGTCCTGGCTGCTGAGTGGAAACCTGGCCCCACCAATTTCAGGCTTGCCTGGGGTGGTGTCGGGGACCGGGGGCAGAGGACCTCCTCTTTGTATGGTGTGGCCTGTCCAGCGGCCTGAGCTAGGGCCGTGCTAACCCAACAGGGTGAGCTGAAGGGGGTGAAGAAGGAGCATGGCCCAAGTTCCCCAGGAGCCCCGGAACATGCGGGTGCATGGAAGACAGACATCGTCACCACAGCCCCAGCGCAGTGCCCGGGCAGCCCACACCTCTCCTGTCACCACACTCAAAGACAAGTGGCAGCTGTTGCAAAACTGTCACAAGCCTAGAGGGTAGCACAATGACCCTGTACTTTGAACAAGGGGTGGTGGCTGGGGGCCGGTCCTGGCTGGCTGTTAGCCTCGTAGGATTTTCATCCAGCAGGGCCTGTTAGCACCCAGCTGGGGTCTGGGAGAGGTGGAAAGGCTGTCTCCCCCGGGGACTGGTAGTCACAGCTCTGGAGGGGTCAGGCTCCGGACAAGGAGGCCAAGACAGGGTCCTGCACGATCTCCAGCTGGTCTCATCACTTTTCGCTTGGCTACGACTTAGTTTTCTCATCTTGGAGTGGGAGACTAGAAGCCCTGCCATGTCAGTTTCCCTTGTAAAGTTCCCTGAGTAAATTTCCTTCAGTCCGCCTCTAGACCACACCAACAGGGGGGCTGCCTCCTCAAAGAAGTCACCTCCACCAGGAATAAACCCACTTGATCACAGGGCATGGTCTTTTTAATGTGCTGTTGAATTTGGTTTGCTAATATTTTCATGAGGATTTTTGCATCTATGTTCATCAAGGATATCGGTCTATAATTTTCTTTTCTTTTAATATTCTTATCCGGCTTTGGTATCAGGGTAATGCTGGCCTCGTAAAATCAGTATTACTCTACTTTTAGTGCACTCTGAAGAAAACCGTGGTGCAAATCAAAGTCACAGTTGACTCGACATTCAGGAGTGAGGGGCTGCCGTCAGGCCCACTGCCCTCCCCAGCCTCCCCGCCACTGCTCCAGTGGGGACTGTGGTGGACTTGCTCCTCTGCCTGGACATACCTGGGGCAACCCCAAGACTCTTCCTCTGGCTCAGACTTGCCCTCTCTGCAGGCCCCCACCAGCCCTTGGCCCCCACTTGCTGGCCAGGCTTCCAGGACAGGGAGGTGCCTGCAGGCTGCCCTTTGACCGGGCAGAAGTCCAGGGAGAAACAAGTGCAGGCGCTGGGGGAGGAGGCTCCTCTGCCGAGCTCTGCGTGCAGCTCCCTGAAAGAGGACACGAGCAACAGCACCCCAAACTATAACAGCCAACATCAGCACTGACCTGGAGGAAGGCAGTGCCCCAGTCACCTCTGAGGACCTCCTGGGAGTCGGGCGGTGTGCTGAAGGCTCTGCACGCGTCATCTCAATTGAAACAGCAACAAGTGCTACTCATTGTGGAGACGGGAAAACGTGAGGTAGAACACAGCTGTAGAAAGTAAAAAGTTCCTTTCCGAAGTTTCCTTTCTTATTAAAGAATAAATCCTGTGTTAGAAATAATAGTTTGCTTTAAAGACTTTCTTCAAAGCCTCCTTGCTTTTTGCTAATAACTGGTCGTTAAGCCCTATCCTGTGTAGCTGTCAGACGTGCTCACAGGCACGCAGTACATTTTAGGTCCTTGTACTTTAACCAAGATATTGATGCTATTACTTGTCTAAGTCTTTTCACAAGCAACTTCCTGTCCCCTCCTTGTTTGGACTTCCTCTTTTCCTTCCGTTCTCCATCGCCTTTACCTAAGCAAGAGAGTTTGAAGTTATTAGCCAATCAAGTTCAGTTTTAGATTGTGAAGTCTGGCTCCAACCAACGTAGATCAGACACAGCAGTAAGGAGGACCCAGAATGCATGAAGGATAAATATGTCTGCTTTTCCTTTGTTCATTGTACTCTCGTGGCAAGATGGCTAGAGAGAGTACCCTTCCTACAGGAAGTAAAAATTACTTGCTGAGAGATCCTTTGTCTCAGTGCTGATTTTGCTTTGCAGCACCAAGCATCTGTTTGCAACAACAGCCAACAGGTGCCAGACCCAGGTGATTCATGGGCCAGGGAAATTTCCAGAACAATTTTCAAGGGCTGAATTTACACTGCCAAGATTTTATTTTTTCAATAAGAACCTCAAAAAGAAAACTACTACCGAATATTCCCATGATTTCATGAAGACAGAATGTTTTCTATCCTCAGCCAAAGTAGAAGGGATACCCTCCCAGGGTAAGGGTGGTCCTTCCTAAGAAGCAGGTGGCTGCCCCCATCTGCCTGACACCGACACACAGGGGCAAGTGGAAAAGACTCCAGGCCTGAGGCCATCTGGACACAGGCATTCCCAGGAATGAGCTGCTGAAGTGACCCCCACCTAGCCAAGCGGGTCTGGGCAGTTGTGGGCTGGTTTCAGGCCAGGGCTCCTGAGGCTCTGAATGCAGACCCTCATTCCCCAGACCACCCTCTCCACTCCGTGCCTAATATTATTCATGAGTGAAAGAAACATGATGGATGGAATCCGTGATGGAATCCATGGAGACATGGTGCATCCCAGTGGCTGAGCCTGTGCCAGGCAGGTGCCAGGAGTGCTTCAAAACTCATCTCAGGGCACTGTGTCCACGGCCACAGGCACTGCCACCGTCTGATGGGGACACAGGACATGGAGCTTCAGAGGGACTTCCTGCCCACAGTGGGGAGCTGACCTCAGCCCCGGTGTAGGGCCCCAGTCTGCATTGGGGGTTTGGAGGGATGGATGGAGAAGCAACAGCAAAGGCAGAAGCTGGAGGCCTGGGCTCAGCCAGGGTCTGGGACCCACAAATACCACCCAAACCCCTCAGCCAGTCAGCCAAACCCTCCAGGGCTCTCATGCCGCCTGCCCAGGGATCAGGATACCCCTGGCATGACCCGTGCTGTGGTTTGCATCTTTGTGTGTGTTGCCCTGGAAACTTCCTGTAAAAATCCAGATTTCCAGGCTTCAATCTTAAAAAGCTGGGCATACAGGGCCCAAAACTCACTGGACATACTTAGGGGGGTCACTCCTAGTCCAGCTGGCCACAATTCTTACCCTGCATTTTGCCCACTAGCATCTGGGAGCTTTGCCTTTCCAGCACTGACCAGGACTCCCAGCACTGACCAGGACTCTCCATCTGGCTGCAGGAGCAAGAGTAACCTTCAAAGGAGATCCTGGTGCTGGCTGGGGTCTTGCAGAGAACGGAGGGTGGGAGGACTGTGCAGGGCTCTCTTTGGGCCCCAGCATCTGAATGCCCTTCTACTCAGGTGAGGGCAGCAGCCCGCCATGGATGAAAGTCACTGGTCACCTCCAGGCTGCCTGCCCTGGAAGAGTAGCCTTGGCAGGAAACATTGCCCCTGGTGGTCACTCGTGAGTATTACAACCTGTGGGAGCTGGACCCAGGCTCAGAAGGGGACCGGCAGGTCCATGGGGGCTGATCTCACACTGGCTGGGACTGACAGCCTAGGCTCCGTCTGGCTCTTATCTTGTCCTCCAGACCACACTAACAGAAAGGCTGTCACCGCCGCCAAGGACAAATCCACTTTATCACGGTGCATGATCTTTTTAATGTGCTGTTGAATTTGGTTTGCTAACATTTTGGTGAGGATTTTTCATCCCTGTTCATCAAGGATATTGGCCTATAATTTTGTTTTCTTGCAATGTCCTTGTCTGGCTTTGCTATCAGGGTAATTCTGGCTTTATCAAGTGAGTTTGGAAGTATTCCTTCCTCTTGAATTCTTTTGGAAGAGTTTGAGAAGAATCAACATTAATTCTTCCTTAAATGTTTGGCAGAATTCACCAGCGAAGGCATCAGATATCCTGGGCTATTCTTTGTTGGGAGGTGTTTGACCCAGATTCAATCTCCTGACTCATTGGTCTGTTCAGATTTTCTCGTCGTTTTGTGGTTCAGTCTTGCTGGGCTGTCTGCTTTTAGCAATTGTTCATTTCTTCTAGGTTATCCGGTTTGTTGCTATAGTTGTCTATTATAATCTCTGTTTCTTCGATATCAGTTGTAATCTTTCCTGTTTCACTTATAATTTTATTATTTATTTGAATATTCTGTTGTTCTTAGTCTAACCTAAGGTTTGTGGGTTTTATTAACCTTTTCAAAAAAAACTCAACTCTTAGTTTTGTTGATCTGTTCTGTTGTTAAGTCTGTATTTCATTTATTTCTGCTCTGATCTTTCTTTCCTTCCGCTGACTTTGGGCTTAATCTGTTCCTCATTTTATAGTTCACTGAGGCATAAAGTTAGGTTGTTCATTTGAGGTCATTCTTAATACAGGCATTTAGTGCTCTAAGCTTCCCACCTAGAACCACTTTCGCTGCATCCTATAAGCTTTCGTGTGTTGCGTTTCCATTTTTATTTGCCTCAAGATATTATTGTGTTTCCTTTTTGATTTCTTATTCCACTCACTGGTTGTTCAGGAGTGTGTTGTTAAATTTCCACGTACGTGTAAAATTCCAATTTTGCTCCTGCTATTCATTTCCAGTTTCATACCATTGTGACTGGAAAAGATACTTGTGTTAAGACTTGTTTTGTGAGCTAGCATGTGATCTTGCCTGGAGAATGTTCCATGTGCACTTGACAAGAGTGTGTGCTCTGCCACATTGGATGGGATGTTCTGTATCTATCTGTCAGATGCATTTGGTCTGTGGTGTTGCTCGAGTGCCCTGTTTTCTTATTGATTTTCCAGCTGGATAATCTGTCCACTGTTTAAAGTGTTAAAGTCCTCTATTATTATTGTATTGTTATCTATTTTTATCTATTTTCCCTTCAGTTACGTTAATATTTGCTTTACATAGTTAAGTACTCCCATGTTGGAGATATATATATATATATATATATATATATATATAGATGTGTATATATATATATATTTTTTTTTGTTTGTTTGTTTGTTTGAGGCAAAGTCTTTTTTGCTCCTGTTGCCCAGGCTGTAGTGCAGTGGCGCGATCTTAGCTCACTGCAAACTCTGCCTCTCGGATTCAAGCAATTCTCCTGCCTCAGCCTCCCGAGTAGCTGGGATTACAGGCACCTGCCATCTTTTAGTAGAGATGGGGTTTCACCACGTTGGCCAGGAGGATTTCAGTCTCTTGACCTTGTGATCTGTCCATCTCGGCCTCCCAAAGTGCTGGGATTACAGGCATGAGCCACCGCACCCAGCTTGCTGTAATTACTTTTTAAACTTTTGTCTTTTAATTTTATATTAGAGTTAAAAATAACGCATGTGTCACCATGACAATATGCTATGCTTTGGATGTTTTTGTCTTCTACAAAATTCATATTAAAATTTAATCCCCAGTGCAGCAGTATTGGGAAGCATGTCCTTTGGTGTACGTGTTCAGGTCAGGATGGCTCTGCGATTGTGAAAGGGCTTGGCGGAAGAAGTTTGCCCCTTTTGCTCCTCTGCCCCCTGCCTCTGCCACGTGAGAACGTAGCAAGAAGGCCCTCATCAGACACCAGATGCTGGTGCCTTGATCTTGGACTTCCCAGCTTCCAAAACTGTGAGAAATACATTTTCATGCTTTATAAATCACCCAGTCTGGGTTGTTCTGCTACGGCAGTGCAAAATGGATTGAGACAGAGCATCAGAGTACTCCCAGTTTGACTACATTTATATCTTTACAGTGAGTTTTAATACTTTTGTGTCTTCACGTTGTCACTGTCCTTTCATTTCAACTTGAAAAACTCCCTTTAGCCTTTCTTGTAAGGCAGTGATAAAGAACACCCACAGCTTCTGTTTGGGAAAGCCTTTTTCTCTCCTTCATTTCTGGACGTCTTTCCCGAGGTTGAGAGTTTTGTCCTTTCAGCCCTGTGAATATATGTTCCCACTCTCTCCCGGCCTGTGAGATTTCTTCTGAGAAATTGATAATCTTCTTGGAGTTTCCTTGTATGTGATGAATTGCATTTCTCTCACTGCTTTCAAACGTATCTCTTTGTCTTTGACTTTTGAGAATTTCTGGTTTCTTGAAGATTTCTTTTATTTTTAATTTTTGTGGGTACACAGTATATATATATATTTATGGGGTACATGAGAAGCTTTGATCCAGGTATGCAGTATGAAATAAGCACATCATGGAGAATGGGGTACACATCCTCTCGAGTATTTATCCTTTGAGTTACAAACAATCCAATTACACTAAGTTATTTTAAAGTATACAATTAAGTTAATTTGACTTATTCCTTTCCAATGTGGATGGCCTTTATATCTTTCTCTTGGCTGATTGCTCTAGCTAGGACTTCTAGTACCGTGGTGAATAACAGTGGTGACAGAGGCATCCTTGTCATGTTCCAGATTTTAGAGGAAAGGCTTTCCGTTTTTTCCTATTCAGTACAATACTAACTGTGAGTCTTTTATAATGGCTTTTATTATGTTGAGGTATGTTCCTTCTATCCCCAGTTTTTTTTTTCTTTAATTACGAAGAGATGTTGAATTTTATTAAATGCTTTTTCAGCAGCAATTGAAATGATCATACGGTTTATAGTCTTCATTCCACTGATATGATGTATCACATTGATTGATTTGCAGACGTTGAACCATTTGCCTATGATGTATCCCACTTGGTCATGATGAATGATCTTTCTAATGTACTGTTGAATACGGTTTGCTAGTGTTCTACTGAGGACCATTACATCAATATTCAACAGAGATACTGGCCTGTAGTTTTCTTTGTATGATGTGTCTTTGTCTGCTTTCAGTATCAGGGTAACCCTCATAGAATGACTCTGAAAGTCTTCTGTCCTGTAAATATCTATTAGATCCATTTGGTCTATAGTACAGATTAAGTCTGATGTTTCTTTGCTGATTTTGTCTGGAAGATCTGTCCAATGCTTGAAAGTAGAATGTGGAAGTCTCTTCTTTGGAGTGGTTTGAATAGCACTGGTGTTATTCTTTAAATGTTTGATAGAACTAAGCAGTGAAGCCATCAGGTCCCAGGCTTTTCTTTACTGTGGGACTTTTCAGTATGGCTTCAGTCTTGTTACTTGTTAATGGTTTGTTTAGGTTTTGGATTTCTTCCTGGTCCAATCTTAGCAGGTTGTATGTGTCTAGGAATTTGTCCATTTCGTGTAGATTTTCCAATTTATTGGCATGTATCTGCTTGTAGTAACCACGAATGATCCTTTGAATCTCTGCAGTATCTGTGGTAATGTTTCCTTTTTCCATTGCTGATTTTATTTATTTGGATCTTCTCTCCTTTTTCTTAGTCTGGCTAAAAGTTTGTCAATTTTTCTTAACTTCTCAAAAAAACTTTATGTTTCACTGATCTTTGGTATTGTTATTTTTCATTTCGGTTTCATTTATTTCTGCTCTGCTCTTTATTATTTCTTTTCGTCTACTGATTCTGCGTTTGATTTGCTTTTGCTTTTCTAGTTCTTTAAGATGTGTTGTTATATTGTTTATTTGAAGGTTTTCCTCTGTTTTGAGGTAGGCACTTACAGCAATAAAATTCCCTCTTAGTACTGCTTTTGCTGTATCCCATAGGTTTGGGTATGTTGTGTTTCCAAGATAATTTTTGTTTCAGGAAAAATTTCGATTTCCTTCTTAGTTTATTCATTGACTCACTGGTCATTCAGGAGCATATTGTTTAATTTCCATGTATTTGTATAGTTTTCAAAAGTCCTCTTAATAATTTCTATTTGGAGTCCATTGTGATAAAAAAAAAAAGATGCTTGATATTACTTCAAATTTTTTGAATATTTTAAGGCCTGTTTTGTGACCTAGCATATGACCTATCCTTGAGAATGATCCATGTCCTGAGGAAAAGAATGTGTATTCTGTCTTGGATGAAATGTTCTGTAAATATCTATTAGATCCATTTGGTCTATAGTACAGATTAAGTCTGATATTTCTTTGCTGATTTTGTCTGGAAGATCTGTCCAATGCTTGAAAGTAGAATGTGGAAGTCTCCAGCTATCATTGCACTGGGGCCTATCTCTCTCTTTAGCTATAATAATATATCCTTTATATATCTGGGTGCTCCAGTGTTGGGTGCATATATACGTAAAATTGTTGTATCCTCTTACTGAATTGACCCCTTTATCATTATACAGTGACCTTGTCTCTTATTACAGTTTTTGTCTTGAATTCTATTTTGTCTAAGTATAGCAACTCCTGCTTTTTGGTTTCATGGAATATCTTTCCCCATCCATTTATTTTAAATCTATGTGTCTTTATAGGTGAAGTGTGTTTCTTGTAGGCAACAGATCAATTGGTCTTGTTTTTTTTCATCCATTCGGCCAGTCTATGTCTTTTGATTGGAGAATTTAGCCCATTTACATTCATTGTTATTATTGATAAGTAAAGACTTACTCCTGCCATTTTGTTATTTGTTTTCTGGTTGTTTTGTGGTCTTTTCCTTCTTCTATCTTTCCTTCCTGTCTTCCTCCAGTGAGGGTGATTTTCTCTAATGATATGATTTAGTTTCTTGCTTTTTATATTTTGTGTATCCACTGTATGTTTTTTTGGTTTGAGGTTACCATGAGACTTGCAAATACCATCTTATAACCCATGACTTTAACCTGATAACAACTTAACACTATCTGCATAAATGAATAAGCAAAAAGAAAACAAATAAAAACTCTATGCCTTAACTTCATCCCCCGTTTTCAAAATTTCTGTTGTTTCTATTTATACCTTATTATACTGAGTATGTCTTAAAAAGTTGTTATAGTTATTCTTTTTGAATTGATTTGTTGTTTCATCTTTCTACTTAGCGTAAGAGTAGTTTACACACCACAGTTACAGTGTTATATTCTGTGTTCTTCTGTGTACTTACTATTACCAGTGAGTTTTGTACCTTTGGGTGATCATTCATTGCTCATTAATGTCCTTTTCCTTCAGATCGAATTACTCCCTTTAGCATTTCTTGCAGGACAGGTCTGGTGTTGGTGAAATCCCTAAGCATTGGTTTGTCTGGGAAAGTCTTTATTTCTCCTTGATGTTTGAAGGATATTTTCACTGGATATATATATTGTAAGGTAAAAGGTTGTGTTTTTCTTTCCTTCAGCACTTTAAATATGTCATGCCACTGTCTTCTGGCCTGTAAGGTTTCTACTGAAAAGTCTGCTGCCAGATGTATTGGAGCTCTGTTGCCTACAAGAAACACACTTCACCTATAAAGACACACATAGATTTAAAATAAATGGATGGAAAAAGATATTCCATGGAAACTAAAAAGCAGGAGTTGCTATACTTATATCAGACAAAATAGAATTCAAGACAAAAACTTATTTGCTTCTTTTCTGTTGCTGCGTTCAGGATCTTTATCCTTGACCTTTGGGAGTTTATTAAATGCCTTGAGGTCATCTTTGGGTTAAATCTGCGTAATGTTCTATAACCTTCTTGTGCTTGGATATTGATACCTTTCTCTAGGTTTGGGAAGTTCTCTGTTATCCCTTTGAATAACTTTCTACCTCTGTTTCTCTACCACCTCTTTAAGGCTAATAATGCTTAACTTTTCCCCTTAGAGAGTATTTTCTAGATCCTAGAACTGTGCTTCATTGCTTTTATTCTTTTTTGTCTCCTCTGACTGTGTATTTTCAAATAGCCTGTATTCAGGCTCACTAATGCTTTCTTCTGCTTGATCAATTCTGATGTTAAAGAACCCAGTTGCATTCTTCAGTATACCAGTTGCATTTTTCCACTTCAGAAATTTGCTTGATTCTTTTAAATTATTTCAATATCCTCGTTAAATTTATCTGATGTAATTCTGAATTCCTTCTCTGTATTTATCTTGAATTTCTTTAAGTGTCCTCAACACGGCTATTTTGAATTCTCTGTCTGAAAGGTCACACATCTCTGTTTCTCCAGAATTGGTTCCTGGTGCCTTATCTAGTTCATTTGGTGAGGTCATGTTTTCCTGGATGTGGTTGATGCTAGTAGATGTTTTCTGGTGTCTGGGCATTGAAGAGTTAGGTATTTATTATAGTCTTCTCTGTCTGGGCTTCTTCGTAGCAGCCCTTCTTGGGAAGGCTTTCCAGATTTTGAAAGGATTTGAATGCCATGGTCTAAGCTCTATCTGCTTTAGGGGGCACCCCAAGCTTAGTAACTCTGTGATTCTTGCAGACTCATAGAGGTACTGCCTTGATGGTCTTGGAAAAGATACAGGAGAATTCTCTGGATTATCAGGCAGCAACTGTTTTTCTCTTTCCTTACTTGCTATAACTGCTCCATGGCTATTGCCTATGTTCACTCAAGGCCTTGGGGCTCTACAATCAGCAGGTGCAAAGCCAGCCAGGCCTGTGTCTTTCCCTTCAGGGCAGCAAGGTCTCCTAGGCCTCAGGTGGGTCCAAAGGTATCATCTGGGAATCAGGGACTAGCATCAAAAACTTCAGAAGTCTACCTGGTGTTGTATTGTACTGTGGGTGAGCTGGCACTCAAATCACAAGAGGCAGTCCATTCCACTCTTCTCTCCTTTCCAAAAGCAGAGGAGCCTCACCTCATAGCCACCACCACCCCAGGCATGAGGAGTACTGCCAGACTACCAACCAAGCCCTCTTAAGTCAGCTTGTAGTGGATGTTGCCAGGCCTGGGACTTGCCGTTCAGGGCAATGGACCCCCCTCTGGCCCAGGGCACGTCCAGAAATGCTGTCCAAGAGTCAAGTCCTGGAATCGAGGACCCCAAGGGTCCACTTGGCACTCTACCTTGCTGTGGCCATGCTGGTACCGAAGCCAGCAAGTCTCAGAGGCTCACCCAAGGCCCTCAACATAGTACCTGGGTATCACTGCTGGTTATTCAGGGTGCAAGGGCTCCTCAGTTAGCAGGTGATTGAGAATGCTTCTAGGACTGGGTCCTTTCCTTCAAAGTAGCAGGTTCCCCTCTGACTCAGGGCATGTCTAGAAGTGTCATCTGGGATCCTGGGCCTGGAACAGGGGCCTCATGACTCTGACCAGTGCCCTATCCTGCTGTGGCTGAGCTGGTATCTAAGATGCAGGACAGAGTCCTCCCCACTCTTCCTTGTCCTCTCCTCAAGCGGAACAAAGGGGTCTCTTTTAGAGCCCAAGCTGTGAAGCCCTGGGGTTAGGGGAGGGCTGATGCCGGAGGTCTCTTGGCTGCCCTAGCTGGTGTCAAGTACGTTGCATGCTCCCCCTACCCACAAGTGCACTGTCTGTGGGCCTAGTTCAGTACTGGGACCCCCTTAAGAGTTGCAGTCCTCATGGTGAAGACCTAGATTACCTTTCAAGTTTACATGGAGACACCAGCCCAGTGTCTCTTCAAATACTGCTTCTAATGCACTCGACTTTCTCGTCCATTTTACTTTCTTCTTCAGGAATTTGTCTAAATATACACGTTGGAGCTTCTTCCATCTGCGTCTTCATTAGTTTCATCTCTGCATCATCGGGGATGTCATCGGAACTGCTTTCCAGTTCACTCATTCTTTCTTGTGCCGAATCGGAGGTTAAACCCATACACTGTGATATAAATATCTGTGGTACAAAAGGGCTGTTAGATCCTGAGAGTTCACTGTGATGAACAGTAAGACACCTGGGGCATTTTCCTTCTCTCAGAGAGGCTGCTCCAAAATCCAGCTTCCCCTGGGACCAAGAACTTCCTTCCGTTAGCAAAGGGAGCTAAAAATTCCTCTGCACACCAAGGTGCTACGAGGCTGGGCAGCAGGCACTTTCTGGAAACTCCCAGAAGCCACCGAAACCCAAGTAGTTTCCATGCTTCCTCCATCTGACAAGCCATTTTCTCATGCTGGCACTCAAAGAAGGTAGAGTCATGGGGTGGGGTGACCGTGTCTTTCTCTGGAATGCAATCCCACCCATTGTGTGTCTAGCAGTGGCACTGGCCTTCCTGCTTGCCTCATAAACGCCCCCCAACTGCACCTCCTTCTTGAGCCACATCATGTGATGTGGTGTCCATTCCAAATCCAACTTCCTGCCAGTTCCAACCAGTATTTGGCAGCACAAGAAGTTCCGCTTGGTGTTTTCCCAACTGACTCGGTTATTTTCAGAGTTCCTTGCTCTTTACACAGATTTCCAATCCCGTCTAGTCTGCATGACACACAACTCTTTTGTATTCTGCGTCTGTGGATCTGATTCTGCACCCTGTGGTTTCTGCTGCCTCTGTGCAATGTATCCTGTTTCCCTGTGTGATCTATGTTTTTTGACAGTTAATGTGTATTTCTTAGAACCTTACCTCTGGGGATTATTTGAGGCTGAAATTGGAAGTGGATTTGCATTTCCTTTTTCCAGGCACCCAGGAGAGACAAAATCCCAGTGTCCTACTTTAAACTCTTAGCTCCAGGCTTTTCAGACCCAAAGGAAGTGTAATTTCAGGCTGGAACCTTCTTAGAGGTCAAATCAAGAGTTGCACATCGTATTACTGCTATGCAAAGCACCGCACACTCCACGGCTCAAACAACAGTTGTCATTTCATAGTTCTGGAGGCTGGAAGTCCAAGGTATGAGTGTGGGTAGGGTTGGATCCTTCTGGAGGCTCCAGGGAGAATCTGGTCCATGCCTCTCCCCTAGTGCCTGGCGGTTGCTGGCAACCTTTGACGTTCCCTGGCCTGCAGATATGCCACCCATCTCTGCCTCCACCTTCACATGGTGTTCTCTCTGTGTGTAGGTCTCTGTGTCTGCATTTCCCCTTTTTACAAGGATCCCGGTCGTACTGGATTAAGGCCCACCCTAATGACCTCATCTTAAATTGATTACATCTGCAGAGACCCTATTTCCAAATAAGGTCTCTGTGGGAAGTAAAAGTTCCTCTTCAAAGTTTCCTTTCTTGTTTAAGAATAAATTTGCTAATAACTCTTTGTTAAGCCCTATCCTATGTAGCTGTTAGACATGCTGATAGGTACGTAGTACATTCTGTGTCTTGTACTTTAACCAAGATATCTGTGCTGGACGTGCTCACAGGCATGTCCCAGCTCGCAGCCTATGCCCCTTACCTGTTTAGAAAAGTTTTAAGTTATTAGTCAATCGAATTTTAGTTTAAATTTTGAGATCTGGCTCCGACCAACGGCAATCAGACACAGTAGTAAGGACAACCCCAAATGAGTAAGGGATAAATATGTCTGCTTTTCCTTTGTTCATTGTACTCTCGTGGCAAGATGGCTAGCGAGGGTACCCTTCCTGCAGTGCAGGAAGTAAAAATGGCTTTGCTGAGAGATCCTTTGTCTCTGTGCTGATTTTTCTTTGCAGCACTGAGCATCTGTTTCAGTCACATTTACAGGTATTGAGAGTTAAGAGTTTCAGAACTGGGGCTGGGGGACACAATGCAATCTGTAACAGGTTGGTGTCTCAGGTGAGTTTTCTGTCCACCCACTGTCAAAGTACAAGAAAGAGAATTTTCTTTGTGATCCCTTGGTGATGATGATGGCAGCACTGTGTGTATGGGGGTGGGTATTTCTACTCTTCCTAACGTTGGGGGTAAGGCCTGTTCATCCCAACTTTAAAGAGAAGCTTGCCTTGGGCAGGCCCTGGGTTTTGTCTCCTCTCTCGCACACCCAGCCAGGTGATAAAGATTGGCCCTTAAGCTCATCCAGTTGGGCAAACACCCATAAGGAGGAAGCCAGCCCACCTGTCTGGATTCCTGCCTTTATTTAGGCCATCTCTGGTTTTGTTTCTTTATCACCAGCTCATTGATGGAATTACAAATATTTTCCCAGTGTTTTTTTGTTTTTTTTTTTTAAGATGGTGTTTCACCATGATGACCAGGCTGGTCTTGAACTCCTGACCTCAGATGATCCACCCACCTCGACCTCCCAAAGTGCTAGGATTACAGGCATGAGCCACTGCACCCGGCTGGTTTTGTTGTTTTATCAGAAGGGTTGATCAGGACATGTAACCTACTGCAGAAGACAGAATAATGGCCCCCCAAAGATATCCATGTTAAGACAGTGTCACAGTCTGGAACCTGTAAATATGTTACCTTTCATTGCAAAAGAGACTTTGCAGATGTAATCCAGGGAGATTTTCCTGGATCATCTGGGTGGGGTGAATCTAATCACATGAGTCCTGAAAAGTGGCGACCCCTTCCAAGCTGTAACCAGAGGGAGACAGATGTGACTGTGGAAGAGGGGTCAGAGAGATGCCACTTTGCTGGCTTTGAAGGTGGAGCAGGGGCCATGATTTGACAGATGCAGTAGCTTCTAGGAGCCAGGAAAGGGAAGGAAATGGTTTCCCCCGGAGCCTCCAGGAATGAACGTAGCCCTGCTGACACCTTCCTTTTAGCCCAGTGAGACCCAGGCTGGGCTTCTACAACCTACAGAACCATGAGAGAATAATTCTTTGTTGTTTAAAGCCCCTGCGTTTGTAATTTGTGACACAGTGATAGAAAATGAATGCACTCACCCACTGCTGGAAGCAGAGGGCAAGCCTCTGGAGACAGCACTCACTGCTCCTTCCCGGTGCGGAAACTTTTGTTTTGTTTTATTTTGAGATGGAGTCTCGATCTGTCGCCCAGCTGGAGTGCAGTGGTGCGATCTTGGCTCACTGCAACCTCTGCCTCCTGGGTACAAGCAATTCTTTTGCCTCAGTCTCCTGAGTAGCTGGGACAACAGGCGCATGCTGCCACACCCGCCTATTTTTTTGTATTTTTAGTAGACAGGGTTTTTATCTTCCTCACTCTTCCATTTTCTTGTCTTCATCCAACTTTAATTCATTATCTTTCTTGGTGTTTATATTTGTGCTGTAACGTCTACTTATGCCTCTATCACTTGATTTTCCAGGTAAAAGTCAAGGAATATCACTGAAGCCTGACAAACCGAGGAAACCGGTGCACCTGTCCCCCACCCACCCGTTCCTCTCTCCCGTCCCCACTGTCTTTCCTTATCTCTTTTTGTCTTGTTTTCCTCTAATTTAGTCTCGAGGTCTCTCTCTGGAGAGTTCATATCCAAGTCATCCACCCCCCAGGAGAGCCTGGACCCTGAGGAGAGTCAGACTGGGTGTGTGGGTCGGGTGGACGCAGAGGCAGCGGCACAGAACACAGGGAATCACAGCTTTGCCCTCCTTCCAGGGAGAAGGGGTGTGCCTCTCCGGGCGGATAAAGGGGGACGGCCCAGGACATGCATGCTCAACCACCAGTGAGGAGTGAGACCGAGAGAGAGAAAGAGAGACAGAGAGACCCATGAAGCCTTTATTGGGGTCCAGGGCATTACCCAAGCAGCTTTCCCACAAGGGTTCTAATTGGTGGGTTTAGGGCAGGCAGCCTCAAGGTCCGTGGTTGCCGACTGTGACTGAGAGGCCATTACTGTGGCCTATTTGCACAGCCACATAGGGTGTGGGGTCAGTCCATCAGGCTGTTCCAGATGTCCCACAGTGAGGTGGTCACCAGGAGGTGGTGGCACAAGACAGCTGTCTGAATCGACCACACTGGGGAACTGGGGAGTGGTGCAGGAACTGTTGACTGTGGCTGGGCGCGGTGGCTCACGTCTGTAACCCAGCGCTTTGGGAGGCCGAGGCAGGTGGATCATTTGAGGTCAGGAGTTCAAGAGCGGCCTGGCCAACATGGTGAAACCGTCTCCACCAAAAATACAAAAATTAGCCGGATGTGGCGGTACACGCCCATAATCCCAGCCAGTCGGGAGAATCACTGGAACCCCGGAGGTGAAGGACGCATGGAGCCGAGATCGCGCCACTGCACTCCAGCCTGGGCGACAGAGCGAGACTCCGTCTCAAAAAACAAAACAAAAACACACACACAAAAAAACAACAACAAAAGTCTGTAAACCGTGTCGAGGGTGACTAAGCCTTGCTTCTGGTGTGACAGAGTTAAACTTATATTCAAAACGGACATGAAAGCAACATAGAGTTCTAAGCTCACTACATCTCTTTGCATTAGCGGTTGCCTTTTGCGGGGCTTATCTCAGTTACGTGGCGGCACCAACTCTTCCACTGTGCTTAAGACTCGTTTCTGTGCTTTCTTCAGTTTCTTTCTTTCACATCTGGTACTGAAGATGTGCAATGCTCGAATCCACAGAGGAGGCTGCACAGGCCCGCTGAGAACCAGAGAGTCCGGGAGTAATTCACATGCTGTGAACCGGCTTTTCTTCCTTTTCTTTTGACTTTTTTCTCCTTTTCTATTGGAAGCGTTTTATTTTCATGAGAGTCCGGCAGAGTACAAGTAATCTAAATACCTATGTGTTCGGAAAACATCATCTTTTTTATAAAAATAAATCTTTCGTATAATTTATTAAGGGCTAATTTCTGAAAGGTTAAAAACTTCAGGTTATACTTGTTAAGCTCTTCCAAGCTGGTCTGTTTTGAGCTGCTGGAGTACCTACACAAGCAAACTACTGTGACATGCAGTTTTTAAATCATCGTACATTTCCCAGAGTAGATCAAAATGTTTGACAAAGTCCTCACTTTTAAGGAAACGCAAAAAACTTTAAAATCTCTTTTGTTTGATCAAAAAAAAAAATGACTTGTTTGCAGAGATTCGGGTTCAACACTCTGCCCAGTGCTTGGGGCATCTTCCCAGTCATCCAGCCGAAGTTTGCCCCTGGTGGTTCTAACAAGTGCTCCCCTAAGCAACAGCCCGAGTCTTTTTTTTTTTTGAGACAAGGTCTCACTCTTGTCACCCAGGCTGGAGTATAATGGCATGATCTCAGCTCAATGCAACCTCCGCCTCCCGGGTTCAAGCAATTCTCTTGCCTCAGCCTCCCGAGTAGCTGGGAATACAGGCACACTCCATCATGCCCAGGTAATTTTTGTATTTTTAGTAGAGACGAGGTTTCGCCATGTTGGCCAGGCTGGTCTCGAACTTCTGACTTCAGGTGATTCACCTGCCTCGGCCTCCCAAAGTGCTGGGATTACAGGCGTGAGCCACCGCGCCCGGCCGCCCGAGTCTTTGCACGCGGCAATGCTTTACCTGGTGCCTTACAAGTGAGCCGCTATTTGAGCATCAAACCCTCGGGTCCCTCTAGCCATGAAGACCTTGTACAAATTGTCCACTGCCGTGTAGTGCTGAGTGTTACTGGGGAAATGTCTAAAGCAAACCTGATTCCTTTTTTTTCTCGTAAGAGACTTGTTCTGTCTGCTCAGGTGCCCAGTGGGTTACTTTTTACCTTTCAACTCCAAGGTGAAGTATTCTGTGCTCACTTAGTGTGGGGTATGGTGTCCCTTTTTATTCCTCTGTTTCTGTAAACTTTAAAAACCATTTAGAAACATTTCTCCTTAGCTGGGTGTGGTGGCACGTGCCTGTAGTCCCAGCTACTCCGGAGGCTGAGGCAGAGAACTGCTTAAACCTGGGAGGCGGAGGTTGCAGTGAGCCGAGATCCTACCACTGCACTCCAGCCTGGGCTACAGAGCGGAGACATCATCTCAAAAACAAACAAGAAAAGAAAGAAAGAAACAAACAAACAACCCATTTCTCCTGCTCCATGATTTTGGCTTTGTTCTCCAGAAACTGCAGCTATCCCTGTGCTGGAGCTATCCTCAGCCTCCTCTGCACGATGGGGGTTCTCTGAGATGCTAAACTTTATGCGGGGCGAGAGGGTGCCAGTGCTGGCTTCTGGCCTCCGAGAATCTACAGCCATGGCTCCCAATGCCAGGAGGGTGTTGGAACTAGACCCAGGCCCAGGGGGCCCAAGACCCTAGAGACCACCCTGGGCTTAGCTCCCAATGTCTCCTCAGACTTCGGTTTCTCTCCTTTTCTGGAATGGGCCCTTCCTTCCAGCTCAGCTATGGCCCGAGCATGTTTTTTTCAAGGATTTCTGTGTTGGCAGTGGAGGGAGAGGGGCCTCCACGTCAGCTCAGCCTGATATGTCACTAGAAACCGGCTGAGGACTTCGTCTTGTTCAATGTTGAATCTCAGGTAAGGGATCAATAAAATTGATTGGATAAATGAGAGCACTAGCACAAGCACGAACGTCCTATTTTTTGCAACACTTAATAGATAAAAATGCCTAGGCTGGGAACGATGGCTCACACCTATCATCTCAGCTTTTTGGGAGGCCAAGGTGGGAAAATGATTTGAGGCCAGGAGTTCAAGACTAGCCTGGGCAACGTAGCAAGACCCCATGTGTACAAAAATTTTTTTAAATTAGCTGGAAAGGATGGCACGTGCCTGTAGTCTCAGCTTCTTGGGATGCTGAGGTGGGAGGACTGCTTGAGTCCAGGACTTTGAGGCTGCAGTGAGCTAGGCCTGGGCCACTGCGCTCCAGCCTGGGTGACAGTGATCCTATCTCTTAAAAAAAGAGAAAAGAATTGTATGAGTCCTGTAGAAAACTGCATCACATTCAGAGAAAGAGAGGCAGAGGGACAAGCAGGAGGAGACAGAAAAGGAGAAGGAAAAACAATCCAGAGCTCCCTCGGTTGTCCCCAGCCCTCCCCACTCCCAGCGTGTCAGCTTCCCGGGGCGGCGGCTTTTCCCTTGGGTTTCCTCCAGGGCATCAAAGAGGCACAGAGCAGACCCTCGCTAGGACGGTGGAGTGAGTGGAAGTGATTCTCTCTGTGAAGCCATCACGGAACTTCCTGCAAATGTGACTCTGAGAAGGACTTTGGAGAGGGGAGGTGACAGGAGGTCCTGAGAAAGGGCCCTAATTCAAGAGGACGGGGATCCCCACGAGAAGAGGGAGAGACCTCTGGGACGAGCGTGCAGAGGCCTCAGGAGGAACCAACGACCCCCCACGCCGCATCTCCAACTTCCAGCCTCACACCCGTGAGAAAGCACATTTCGGAGTTGAGGCAGCCGGGGTCACAGCAGCCTTAGCACCAGGGCGGAGCGAAGGCGGGCACAGTGCGAGGGCAGGGGCGGGGCGATGAGGGGCGGGGCGATGAGGGGCGGGGCGAGGGTGATGAGGGGCGGGGCGGGGTCTGGGACGGGGCGACGGGAGGGCGAGAAGGGGCGGGCGCAATGAGGGACAGGGCGGTGGCTGGGACCGGGTGAGGGCAGGGACGGTGTCAGGGAGGAGCGAGGACAGGGGCGGGGCAGGGGCGAGGGGAGGGAGAGGGCTGGGGCGGGGGTGAGGGGAGGGCACGGGCAGGGGCGGGGCGAGAGGAGGGATGGTGGTGGCCCAGGGCCTCCATGCCTGATAGACGAAAACACTCAGTAAATAGGAGTTATTTTCTTTTCTTTCAGAGTGCGAGGCCCCATCGCTTCCCACTGACTCGACCTGATCAACAGCCTGGGACACCCACTCCATGGTCAGCTGTCCAGGGGCTGCCTCCCAGCAGGGAGGGCTGCGTGAGGAGGGTGGGGCCAGCCCTACAGGGGTCCCTCCTGGGGACTCGGCTGTGGTGCCAGTGAATGGGGCGAGGCCAGGGAGATGGGCATGGTCCAGCCTGCAGGTCAGGGAGAAGGCTCGGCCCAAGGGAGAGGCTCCCGGGGTTGGAAGCTCCTTGAGAAGGGGGCATGTTCACCCTGTCCATCGGGTCCGCCTCCCAGCAGCCTCAGTGGGGCAACGACTGGCCAGGGTCCAGTGTGCAGGAAGGGTGGGAGACCCAGGGCCTGGCCTGAGAGGAAGAAAGTTATCGCTTAGAACTGGGGTGCTGCCCAAACAGAAACGTGGGCTTTGGCATCAGGCCGAGCTGCGAAGGGGTCACATGTGACCTTGGACAAGTCACTTCACATCTCCCAGCCTCAGTTTCCACCTCTAGAAAACGGGCTGTTTCCTGACCAGGCACTGGCCAGAGCTGTCGGGGGATCTCTGTTCTCTCCCATGGCCCTGTGGCAGGAGCTCCAGCAGCCACCTTGGACCATGAGGCGGCTATGAAGAGGGAAGGGCATGCTGAGGATGGGAGATAGGGAAGGGGAGCCTCTGAGGCCAGGGGCTCTGGGAGGAGCCACCGAGGATGAGGGATCAGGGAGGAGCCACTGAGGATGGGAAATCAGGGAGGAGGAGCCATTGAGGACATGGGATCAGGGAGGAGGACCCCCCTGAGGCTGGAAGATCAGGGAGCAGGGAGCCAAGTTTCCTGATGGCTCAGGGACTACTGCAAGGCAAAGGAGCCTGGTACTTCTGCCTCTGGATGCTCCTCCATGAGGGGAAGGAGAAATAAACCTCGTTTTCTATTTTGGTTTTCTCTATCATACACCACAGAACGCACCAAAATGGAAAGTGCTTTTCCCCCTTAGATTCAGAGTGTTGGTTTGTTGCCCAGGCTGGAGTGCAGTGGTGCAATCACAGCTCACTGCAGCCTCAACCTCCTGGGTTCAGGTGATCCTCCTACCTCACCCTCTCGAGAAGCTGGGACCAGAGATGTGCACCACCATGCCCAACTACTAAAAAAAAAAATGTTGTAGAGACGGGGTCTCACTGTGTTGCCCAGGTTGGCCTCAACTTCCTGGGCTCAAGCCATCCTCCCACCTCAGCCTCTCAAAGTGCTAGAATGACAGGTGTGTCCCACTGCACTGAGGCTATTTTCATCTTCAATATACATGTAAAGAAACAGGGGCTCAGGAAGTACCCAAGTGATGGTGCAGGAATTAGAATCCCATTTGTCTGCCTGATGCCGCCTGGAGAATTCCCGGGCACCACATGGGAAACCCATGGTGCTGTGCCAGCTGGGAGGTGGCCATGGCACCATTACCTCCTTATCTCTCAGACCCTGCCGAGGTTGGGCTACCCTGAGATCTAGGCACCCCAGTTCAGGCGGACCCTGAGGACTCAGGTGAAGGGATCCAGTCACTCCCTCCTCCCCTGGCATGAAAGGCTGACCACTCCTGCAGAAAAGAACTCAGGTTTATTTGCAGTAAAAACCATGGTCTGAAAAAACCCATTGGCAAATGTACAGTTTGTGTCCATTTGGGGTTGCCGCCAGCTGGGGGGCTCCCAGATCCCTGACCCGCATGCATCGGGCTCCCACATGTTAATCTCTGGCCCCTGCAGTTGAGCCCCCACAGAGGAGACCCCATCTCCTGCTGAAAGCATCAGACTCCCAGGCAGCACCCAGCCCTCCAGCCCGCCTGCCTTCGTGCAGTGCAAAAACCAAACCAAACCAAATACAGATCTCAAAACAAACACACACAAAACAAAAAAATTCACAAAAACCAGGGTTCTCAATTATTTTTTCTCAGTGTCCTTCGTGATCATGATGACTTATTTGTCAACAAACTAAAATATACATCATTTTCTTGCTATTATAAAATCTCTTATTATTCACAGATATATAACGGGAGATTTGGATGAAATAATTACAAACCTTTTTCCCCTTAAAAAACAAACAAGCCAAACAAAACATAACAAAACAAAAACCCCAAAACCAAAACACAAGACCTTTCTGACGACAGCGAACACAGGGGCTGCTGGCTTCCTCCTGCCATCCGTGGCACCTGCTGGGCCGTGGAGCGCAAAGTGCTGGGTGCGCCCTGACACGCAGGCCCCAGGTGCTTTCTCCCAGGCCAGCTCTTCACTTCCCTGCCCTGCCTCCACCTCCCCTCATTTCCCGAGCCTTTGTCAGGGGCCACTCTCTCCCCCTGCTGCTGCCCATCCCCATGACTCCTCCCGCCTCTTCCCTATACTCCAGAGGCACAGAGCCCAGAGGCTACAAGGCCAGCATCAGAAGGAGCCCCTAGGTCCCCAGCGCCACCCACAGCAGGGACCAACCTCCTCCACACCCAGCCTGGGCTGGACACCTCCCACAGGCTGTGCAGCCCGCCGGAGGGAGAAGGGGCTGCAGGAAGCCCAGGTCTCACCAGAGGCTTTGGCAAGGAGCCGGGAGGGAGACACTGTCACCAGGTCTCATGCAACATCGGGGTAGAGAAACCAGGGCCTGGCTAGCCCAGCCAGAGGTCAAAGGCCAGGAGTCATGGCTGAGGGAGGTAGTGGGGTAGAGCCACCCCAAGAGCACTTATTTTGAGTTGGCCGAGGCCCAGTTTTAGGTTGCAGGGGCCCTTGGAAGGAAGCCCTGCCAGGGGCTGGAATCAGCCTCTCATGCCAAGGCTGGGCAGACCCTCAGGAACTACCCTGCAGGAGAGAAGAGGGGCCTCCTGGAGAGGGACCTGGCGGGGACCTAGAGAGGGGAAAACCCTGTTTTATTCCCTGCCCATTTCAGGGTTTACAAAAGATGTACTGACCTGGCAGCAGGACAGGGCCGACACTTTCCCAGGTCTCCAGAAAAGGCCTCTCAGAGAGGGCAGGGGACAGTACCACTGATGGGAGCAGTGTTGGAATTTCATCATGTCAAAGGCCCCTCCCAAGAGAGGGGCCTGCCCTGTGGGGTCTGTGTGTGCCCCTGGCATGGAGGAGAGGAGGGGAGGAAGGGAGGTCCGGGGAGCCAGAGGGGCTGCAGAGGGTGACCACAGTGCTCTGTCCTCTTGTGCCCTAGCACAGTGGGGCAAGTGGGCCCGCAGTGAACAGCATGGCTCTGGTCCCGTCTGCCTCCCAAGGCCTGACGCCTCCCCCTGGGAGCAGCAGGAAAAGACAGGCAAGGCTGAGTCCAGGGGCTGAGCAGAGGGGCTGGGGGCAGGTCCTCTCTGCTGTCCCTAGCCCTTCTTGGACAGCATCTGCTGTTGAAACCTAGGCTCCTGAACGCCATCTCAGTTGGACAGGGGCAGGAGATGGGCGTCTGGCCTCAGCTGCCACCCAGAGCCTGGGTCACAGCACTGCTGGTGCCCCCTCCTCTGCGCTCTGGGTGGGGCTGGCCCAGGTTTCCTCTATGTACAATAGCATACCCAGTGACGGGTCGCCGAGGGCAGGCTGACAGTGAAACGGTTCGAGTTTAGGATTTTCAACACCCTCCCCATCCCTGTAGGTGGTGGAAGACTGGGAGGTTGGTATTTCCCCCTGAGTCATGGGGGAGCTATAGACAGACTTCAGGGCTGGAGTGGATCTCCCAAGAAAATCCACGAGTCCTGTCCACGTTCCTGCTGTCACTGGA
This sequence comes from Lagothrix lagotricha, assembly GCA_963574225.1. NCBI lineage: Eukaryota > Metazoa > Chordata > Mammalia > Primates > Atelidae > Lagothrix > Lagothrix lagotricha. The sequence continues at coordinate 63,831 of CAUYNB010063565.1, forward strand.
TGCCCTCCTCTTCTACGTATGTCGAAGGAAACCAGCCGATCTGAAAAAGACAGAAAGATCGTGTCTGTGTGTGTGTGTGTGTGTGTGTGTGTGTGTGTGTGTGTGTGTGTCTGTGTAAGCACATGTGTGCATGTCCATGTTGGGGTGGGGGCACATAGAGACTCATGGAGATGGGGGGCCCTTCAGAAGTCCAGAGTTCTCAGCCAGGCCTGCTACTCAGAAGGACCTGGTGGAGCCACTGCTTGGGAATAAGAGCAACCCAGGAAAAGTACCACCCTTGGCCAGTTTAAGACGATCTGCCCACCCTCCAGCTGCCAGTCAGAAAAAAAATTAATCTTCCTGAGGAAAAGAATATCACCCAGAACCACTACAGTTTTTCCTTAATGCACAAGCTTGGCATTCAGTCAAGACCAAATGATGCAAGAGAAAAAAAGCAGGCAGTAGAAATCAACCTGGAGGTATTGAGGTCATCTGTCAGGGGAGAGAAGTAAACTCTGATTTGTACTTTTAAGAAAATGGATGAAAAAGCAGACAATTTTACCAGAGAACCTAAATCAGAAATCAAATAGAAATCCTAGAACGGAAAAATATAATGAATGAAACAAAGAATCCAATAGAGGGATTTAGACAAACAGAAGACTAAGAAACTGTAAGATAGGTCACTAGAAAGTGACTAGATAGAAAACCAGAGAGAAAAAAGGATGAAAACCACATAAAATTGTGGAAATAATATGAGGCCATGGTAAAAAGTTGTAACATCCATGTGAATGAAGTCCTTCCAGGAGAAAAGAGAAAATGGAACAGACACGCTGTCTGCAGATACTACTCTGGCTGAGAAATTTCCAAAGGTGATGGACATCAAGCCACAGGTTCAAAAATCTCTGTGAATCCTAAGCAGAATAAATAAAGAGAAAATCACACCTAGGCACATCATAGTAAAAACAATGAAAAAGAAAGGCCTTTTTTTTTTTTTTTTACATGCAGCACAGTGAGTAGTAGCAACATTTCCTTCAAAGGAGCAACACTAAGAATGTTGTCTGACTTTTCTGCAGAAATAATGGAAGCCAGAAGACAGTGGAATGACATCAGCAAAGTGCTGAAATAAAGCATTTGCCAACTTGGGACTCCATAGCCAGGGAAATGTGCTTCAAAAATGAATTCAAAACAACTCCTTACAAAAAGGAACTAGGTCTCCTTGGAGAAAAGACTGATTCCTGGGGGAGAATGAGTAAGTACATGAGAAGATAGAGTTTTCCTTATGGTAGAATGCTGACTAATATCTATAGATAGTCAAAAAATCACTATTTTTCAGCTATAAGAGAAATAACAGAATAGATAAAATTCATCAAAGAAAGATAAAACTAGTACATGAAAGTTTGAAGGGGAACGAAATATTTACCTAACCTCCAAGTATTTATTACCCAGCAAATTACCTGCTAATTACAGTAACTTCACAGTAGAGAAACATAGCAAATATAATCTTAAACACATGATCAAAGTTAATGTCACAAATAATGAGACTAACTGGCATGACTCATCTTCTAACAGGACACTAGGACATCGAGAAAGTGCCCGTGTCCCTATTGTGGTGTTCCCAATGGAACCTCAACCGAATCATGAAGAAACATCAAATAAACCTAAATGGAGGGATATCCTATAAAACAGTTGGTTCAAACTCTTCAAAAATGTCAAAGTCATGTAAAGCAGAGAAAGGCTGAGGAATATTCCAGATTAAAGAGAGTTAAGGAGCACAGGAAGTCAACACAATTCATGATCCTGGATTGGACCCTGGACCAGGGAAAAGAGCTAGAGAAGACATTTTTGGGGTGACTGGTGAGATTTGAATATGGACAGTGGATTGATAATTGTATTATATCAAAGGGGAATGTCCTTGGTCTTAGGAAATACTTAAGAGTAAAGAAATATGATTTCTGCAATTTACTCTGAAATGAGCTAGAGAGAAATAGACACACCACACACCACAGCACGGCATGTGTGCGCGCACACACACACACACACACACACAGTGCAAGTGATAAAGCAAATGTGGCAAAACGTTCACAATTAGGAAATGTGGGCAGGTTACTGCAACTTTTAAGTTAAAACTTTGAAATTTTAAGTTTGAAATTTTGTTTCAAAATTATAAGTAACAAACATTGTACAATGTGAACATTTTTTTTAAAGGTGAGATAAAGATGTTTTTAGATTCAACAGAAACTGAGAATTCATTAATAGCAAATACACTTTAAAAAATACTAAAGAGAGGCAATGTCAGGCAGCAGGAAAATGGTTTTGGGTGGAAATGTAATAATGCAGGAGGAAATGGGGAGCCCTAGGAAAGGTGAATTGGGGTACATCTGAATGAGTACAACTGCCTAAAACAAAAATAATGTCTTCTAAGGTTTGAATATATAGAGAATTAAGATACATGACAATACTTGCATAACAGTTGGGAAGAAAATGGATACAATCAAAAGTTGCAAGGTCCTTCCTTGCATTGTCTGAAAAACAGGTAAAAAAAGGTACTCATTTAAGGTAATATCTAAGAAATCAAAGTGCATGCTGTAACCTCTGAGGTTACCACTTAAGAAAAAAGTATGTAACTAACAAACCAATCTAGGGGAATTAAAAATACAATGATGAATTCAAAAGTAGGCAAGAAAGAAGAAAAAAGGAGATGTGACAAATAGAAAATAAAGATAGATAATTTATTTAAATCCAAACAGCTCAGTAATTACATTACATGTAAATGGGCCATATATGCCTATTAAAAGGCAAAGACTGTCAGATCAGACTGGCTTCCCCAACTCTTTATAAGAGACCCATTTTAAATATAAGGAAATAGAAAAGTTTAAGTAGTATGAGAGAAAATAGTATGCCACACAAAGCACTAACCCCAAGAAAGTTGATGCCCTCTTAACAGCAGATAAAGGAGACTACAGCAAGAATAAATGCCAGAGAAAAGAAGAGACGTTTCATAATGATAACAGGGTCAAACTTACAGGAATTATCCAGTAATACTCAAACTAGATGTTCTAAAACTTAATGCTCTATAGAAAATACCTGAATCTGGGAAAGGGCCCAGGTATGTGCTTATTGAACTACAGCTTCAGGCACTTTTAATGCCAATCACACAAGAACCCCTTTGAGAACCAGTGGTCCTAGCCCTTTAGGTGAGCTACCTAAGCCTCAGTAGTCTTGACACTTCTGCAGGGCAGTTGGGTAAAAAATGGATCAGACTTGAGGGCCTCCAAGGGGCAGATTGCCTGCTAGGTGAAGGCGGAGCGGCTCCTGCCACCAGACAATGGAAGGGTCAGCACTGTGAGCCCTCTGCAGCCCCGTGCACCTGCCCGGCTCCTGCCACCAGACAGTGGAAGGGTCAGCACTGTGCAGCTCACAAAAAAAGTTGGGCATTTTCTAACTGGTGGCACAGGGAGCTCTGGTGATTCGTTGGGTAGGTATTGAGAGACATGAGTCAAAGCTAGAGGTCCAGATGGGGCGCTGGGATGAAGAGGCCTTGGACTTAATGCAGAATCTTAGGGTGGCCAGGGCACTCTTAGGCCCACCTGGTACTTGGGAAAATGTGAAGGGATGGGAGTGGGTAGGGACTTAGTGTGTCTCTACTACCTCACCAGGGCATAGATGGGGCCTTAGAGAATGGCAGGAGGAGCCCAGCAAGGACACCGTGTCCTCCTCCGTCCTGTGACCTTCCTTCTTGCAAACAGAGCGTGGGGACTTGAAAGTAGTTTGAAGAGTGCAGCCATGAGGGCAGCCCAGAATAAAAACGGAACAGGATGGAGGGTCCTAGGAGCCTGGATCCAGATCAGACCTCTGTCACCAATTCCTAGCAGTGTGACCTTGGGTTCATGGTAAACATCTGGAGCCTCAGTTTCCCCCTGTGAACCCCAGCATTCTGGGCTGCTGTGAGGATGAGGGAGATGGCAGAAGGTAGCTGGTACAGAGCCCGGGGTGTGGACACAGCTGTGGTGCTAGTCTGCCTGAGCCCGATCAGCTGGGGGCTGCAGCGAGGCCAGCCCCGTGCACTCAGGGTGGGGCCACTCACCCGTCCGTTGGTCTCGCCCTTCCACCAGCCCTGGTCCCCGCCGATGCGGCTGTAGATCCTCACCACATCACCCTCCCGCAGCGAAAGCTCCCTCATGTCTCGGGCAGCGAAGTTGTACCTGGCCACAGCAGTGCCAATGACGCGGGGCGTGAACACTGTGGAGGGAGACGGGGCAGCGTCACTCAGCTGCAGGAGGGGCCTGGCCAGGGCTTGAGGAGGCCCTTGGGCCAAGCTGGGTCTCTCCCCTGGTGCCCAGAACCCTGCTCTGTACCCTGAGAGGAAGAATATCAAGCAGAAAGGCTCTGGAGGGACACACTGGCCTCCAATTCTAGGGCCTTTCCCCTCTGGGTTTGGGGACACAGCACATCCAAGTCCCTGCAATGAGGATGTTCTCAGGGACAAGAGCAGGTGCCCAGGTGCGGGAAGTAGAAAAGTTCCTTTTTAAAGTTTCCTTTCTTGTTAAAGAATAAGTGTGCTAATAACTCTGTGAAGCCCTATCCTATGTAGCTGTTAGACATGCCATGCTTACAGGCACGTAGTACATTCTATGTCCCTGTGCTTTAACCAAGATATCTGTGCTGGATGTGCTCACAGGCATGTCCCAGCTCTCCACTGCTTTTACCTGTTTAAAAAGTTTTAAGTTATCAGCCAATCAGGTTTTAGTTTAGATTGTGAGGTCTGGCTCCAGCCAATGGAGATCAGACACAGCAATAAGGACAACCCCAAATGCATACGGGATAAATTTGTTTTCCTTTCTTCATTGCACTCTAGTGGCACAATGGCTAGCAAAAGTACCCTTCCTGCAGCCCAGGAAGTAAAAATGTGTTGCTGAAAGATGCTTTGTCTCAGTGCTGATTTTTCTTTGCGGCACCGAGCGAGCATCTATTCCCAGCACCAGGCTTTGACTACCATTGCTCCAGTGGTCCCCCAATTCCGGAGTCCAAACCCAACCAGAACCCCAGCGGAACCAGCTTGGCCCAGATGCAGAATCCTGATAGACAGGTGACAATGACCATGGCCAAGGGGGCAACACACACAGCTGCTGGGAAGGGGCGTTGACTCTGGCAGCCAAAAGCCATGAGGTCAGGGCTGACTGAAACCCCCTCCTCCCTGCACCCAAGTCCCACAGCTCCTCCTCGAGGCCACCTGCTTTCTGCTACCAGAGGCAAACCTCTTGATGAACAAGGAGGAATGACAGTGGACGGGCTGGGCAAGTGGCCATTGGGGTGGGCATGTCCACAGGGGGTGGGTGTTGACAAGGGCAGGGCCAAGCCTGACACGTCCTCAGGTGCCCACAGCAGCCTCTGCCCAGCCTCCCCAGCCCCGTCCTCCCCTCCACCCAGCGCCAGACTGCGGGCAACTGTGGCCATGTCAGACAGGGCTGTGAGGCCAGTGGGCAGCTCCGTGCTGGGTTTTCTAAGGCTGCTACTGCAGGCCTGGTCCCCCCACACCGTGGGCAACAGCGGTACCTGACCAGAAGGGAGCGGAGGGGCCCTGAGAAGCAAAGCTGAGGCCCTGAGGACTGAGAAAAGAAAAGTTGTAGGAAGCACAGGAAGCTGCAAAGAGGCGAGAGAAAACGTGAGGCGGGCGGCAGGGCATCCGTGCGGTCACGGCGGGCACAGCTACAGGCCAGGGGGCAAGGGGCGGGGCAGGCCCTGTGGCAGGGGAGGCCCTGTGGAGAGGCAAGGGAGGCAGGGAGCAGCGTGGGCTGTCAAGCCCCAGCCAGGCACAGGCGCCGCCTGGCCACACCTGAGCGACCCTGGAGCTACTCTCTGTGCCTGTGCCTTTGAGAGCACACTGGGACTACCTCCTCTCACGCCCTCGCCTGGCACACAGCAGGTGTTCACTAAGGCCTGCTGTTCCTCTCCTGGCCAGCTCGGCCTGTGTGGGAGCCATGGCCCTGCAGGTCACTGCAGGCTGGAGGACACGGGATGACTGTGGACAGAGTCCTGAGCTGGAAGTCACATGCTCTGGGCCTGCCCCCTGCCCAATTCCATGTGGCCTTCTCTGCTCTGGGCTGTGCAGTCCAATCTGCAAACAGGCAGCCTCTCACAGAGGAGGCCCAGGGCTGGGCACAGGGAGGGGTCTGGAAGCGGTGGGCCTGCCCTGTTCTCTCCCCCCAGTGACAGCTCCACGCACAGGGGTCTCTGGCTGGACTTGGCCCCTCCAACCCCTGCTGGTCTCTGGGCAAGGAAGTCAAGACACAGAGCAGCAATTCTGAGCAGATGCGGACTCCCTGCCTGTCACACAGCCCAGGAGATGCCACATGACAGCATTTGTGACAGCCGGGGGGGCGGGGCCGGTGCCATGTTCCCGGGGCGGGACTCCTGGCCTGGGTCTGTGAGGGCTGGATCTGGGCCCTGAGAAGTGGGCTAGAGCAGACCCCTCCAAGGAGCGCTGGTGTGCCGGCTGGGCTGGGGCGTTACCTGGGGACCGGCTGGAGGCCCTGGAGGCCGAACGTTCCCGGGACTTGTAGGGGTACTTGAGTGTGGTGTCCAGCTGCTTGAAGCTCTCCTTGAGTGAGTGGCACTGGTAGTACTCCACCAACTCCTGCAGGGGGTACACACGCACCGATAGCTGTCGCCACCTCCAGGAAGTCCTCCCCCAGTGAGCTGGCTCCCTTTCCCACCTCCTGCTTCATGTTGGGTAGAGACTAGCTTCCTGGACTCCTCAGAACTTCCCACTTCCCTGCAGCCCACAGTGGGTGGTCAGTACCGCAAAGGTACCAGCAACTCCCCCGAATGTTTCTAGGAAAAATAATCTGCAAAAGATGCCAAGACTAACCAGCATGGACGCTGACTGCAACAGCCTCTGTAATGGAAAACACGGAAACACTCTGTATCCAGCACCTGGGACAAGCTTCTAGAAATAACAGGATCTCCAAGTGACAGAGTGTCACGCGGCCATCAGCCAGGGAAACATTCATTAATGGCAAATGTTTGTGACCTTGAAACGTTGGCTAAAAATTAGTTGGAGTATTGCCAGCATTATTATTTTAAAAAGGTCAATATGAACCACACCTAAGCTGTGTGTAGAGAGGTTCTTATGGACTTACTGACACACAAACATTGGGATTTCTTTCTATCTTTTTTTTGTTTTGTTTTGAGACGGAGTCTCCCTCTGTCACCCAGGCTGGAGTGCAGTGGCGAAATCTCAGCTCACTGCACCAGCCCCAGATGGCTCCTGCCACCTGCCTGCCTGGCCTCCTTCCCTGTTTGGGGTCTAGCACCCCCAGCTGCTCAGCTCCCCGCTCTCCTGGATACAAACAATTCTCGTGCCTCAGCCTCCCAAGTAGCAGGGACCACAGGCATCGCCACCACACCCGGCTAATTTTTGTAGACATGGGGTTTTGCCATGTTGGCCAAGCTGGTCTCGAACTCCTGACCTCAAGTGATCCACCCACCTCAGCCTCCCTGGGATTACAGGCGTGAGCCCCTGGGCCCAGCCTGGGATTATGGATTTCTGCTTGACCTTATGCTTTCCTGTGGCCACAGCTAAGCGCTTGGGGGATCTCGTCAGTAGTTCTCAATACATACAACTTTTGTAATGAAGAAAACATCGGCATAACTTTAACATCATTCTGAGCATTATGCCTGTAACTGCATTCCGGCTGGGACGGAGGGTGCGGTGAGGTGGGGAAGGAGTTGTCTGAAGCCATACATATGTCATGGGGGTACCGGGCCAGGCCCCAGCTGGAAGCCCCACTGGGCCTCGCTTTCTGCTCTCACAGGAGGATGGGCACGAGAGGGCTCTGGGGATGCTGGTGGCCCGGGCTGCCCGCACTCCACCCCTGCACTACCAGGGTCAACCACCCTGCCCAGGCTTTGGGGGTCAGAAGTCCCAATTCAGGAGGCTGTGACATAGCTCTGGCTGTCCCAGTGCCTTCAAAACCAATTCCCTAAATCCTTCCCACACTGGGAAGAATCAGTCCTCACAGGAAACACAGCCACTGGCTCCAGCCCGGAGGAAGCCCCTGTCCCCCACGGCTGGGCTGGAGTCACCTACCAGGAGGCTGTCGAACTTCTTGGCCTCCGTGATGTGGACCCAGCTGTCCTTCTCCACCACCTTGATGTGCTTCACCTCATCGTGGAACCTGGAGAAACACAGGGCTCCAGTGGTCACTGCATGAGGGCGCACGGCCCCAGGCCCCCGGCAGCCAGGCTCGTTCTGTGTTTGCTGCAGCGAAGCCCCTCATCCCGAGTCCCCGGGCTACTCCCTGTCACCCTGTCTGACCCCAGGCCTTCGCGCCACCAGCCCCAGACAGCTCCTGCCACCCACCTGCCTGCCCACCTTGCCAGTTTGGGGCCTGGCACCCCCAGCTGCTCAGCTCCCCGCTCTCCGGGCCTCCAGCCCTGCCAGGGCGTCCCGTCCCGGGCTTCTGCTCATTTGCTTCTCAGCACCGGGAGCCTCTCCTCCTCCCATGGAGCAGCCGGGCCCAGCCCTGACATCTCCTGACATCTACCCCTGCATGTCCGCTCGGCCGGCCAGGCATCACGGCTGCTCCTCAGGGGTGCCGAGCACAAGCCTGTCTGGGCCTCAGCACCGGCTGCTGCCCCTGCCAGATGCTCACCTCCTTCTGTCCTCGTGGCCCTCTTGTGTCCTCAGGTCTCAATTCAAATGTGACAGTACAGGGGAGCCCCCACGCCCCTCCCCGAAAGCCACCCACCCCCTTGCCAGACACAGGCATCACAAGAAAACTACAGCCCAATTCCCCTAATGACTATGGACGCGGAAATCCCAAGCAAACAACTGGCAACACGAATCTCTCCGGCACAGTCAGGCGGCCTTTAATCAGAGAGACACGTCCTGAAACATGAAGGCAGGCGCTTCTATCACCGTACGAACGCCACGGAGCGCATGACACAGGCCTGGGGGGCATGGCCGAATGCACACCCCACACCTGGGGGACGGCAGAGCCTTTTGCTCCCAGACTACAGACCTGCACAGCGAGGTACTGTACTGAATACCACAGGGAGCTGTAACACGAGGTCAACACAGAAGAGGCGTGATAAAACACAGTATGAAAGATGGCGATGGTCCCGTAAGATTGTAACAGAGCGGAAAAGTTTCGATGGCCTGGTGACATCAAAGCGTAGCCCATTGCTCGTGTGAGTGTGGCTATGCCGGCTTAAACAAACCCACGGTGCTGCCAGGTCATACAGAAACATCGCACAAACAGTCTGTGCAACCCACGAGCCCACGAGCTCGGGGCGTGGAGAGGACCGTGGGTTTCAGAACCGCACTGGGGGAAGCGTGTCCTGGAGTCCAGAGCCGCCACTTACTTGATGCTTATTGCAAAGCGCTCAGCCTCGGCAGGCCGCTCCCTGATCAGGTAGGTCCCGCTGGCGTGGGACTTGAGCAGGCTGTCCGTCTGCTGCCTCTCCATGTTACCCGCAAACCTACAGGAGGGGCCAGGAGGACATGAGAGCCGCAGTGAGGACAGTGTCTGGGGGACCCAGCCCTCCGTGCGTGGCGGGCCACGTGAAGCACTCTGCAGTCCTCATCCGAGAGCTCATCTCCGAATGCACCCGAGGAAGAGGCTGGGTCCCCACGAGCGGGCACCACCGTGGGTGGGGTCTGGCATCTGAGCCCTGCCTACGATGGGATACAGTGAGGCTCAGGACAGATCATGAGAGGGGTAAGAGAGAGGGGTGACTGTGGCCTCCAGCCAGTCCCACTAGCTGTCTTCTGCTCTACAGACCCCGAGGCCCTGCCGGAGGAGTTCACCGTATTCAGTAGATCCGGTTTCTTTCCTAAAATATATTTTCACTGTTTCGAAAGCAGCAATGGCATAATGGCTTCTGCGGATTTTTTTGGTAACACGCCGCAGACTGCCAACGTCTATGTCAGCTGGATTTTGAACAGACTTTGAAATGAAGCTCTTCCCGCCACCTGTACTGCAATGAAGCCCCCCCGAGAGGGCAAGGCAAGCTCTCCCCAAAATCCACTGCCACGTCGTCAGGTGAGTTGGGACTTCGGTGACTGCAAACAGCCTCACTGTTCCCACCAAGCAACTGTAGTAAGTCAGTAAGTGATGACACCTGTGACCTTCAATATGCCACTTTCATATAGTGCAGTTAAAATTTAAACAGGGTTTTATTCCCTGAAATAGCTGAGCCAGCTGAGCTGTTTTAGAGAGGGTTAACAGCTGCCTCCAGGACAGGATCCCCCAGGCTCCCGGCAAGTGACAGCCCAGGAGGGAGAAGGCATTTGGGAGCCACTAACGCCTTCTCCCACCCTGCCGGCCACTCACAGGCACCATCCCGACCCTCGGGCATGCCCCCATAATGAAGAGGTCACCGGATGCCCACGTCCGCAGCCCACCATCCACTCACCAGGGGTATGCAGTGTAGTCGATCTCTCGAGATGGCGGCCGGCTGATGGGTGGCTGGCGGCAGAGCACGCAAGTGTTAGCGTCCCCCCAGGGCCACCCACACAGTAGGGCTCAGGGGGATCGTTGTCAGTGACCTCACCCCAGGATTGGCTGCCCTGGACGGGACCATCGGTGGATTCAGCCCCAGTGCCCTGGGCCCGGGAGGGGCCCAAGGGCGGCAGCCAGGACAGCCTCATGGCCGAGTACATGCCCTACAGGTCTCATGGAACGGACACCAGCACAGCCACCAGCTAACACGGACTTGATCCCCCGGGTGTGAGGTGTTCTCAGCCACTGGACGTGAGCACACAGCCAAGGCTCCCTGCTCCAGAGGCCCCGAAGCCCTGGGACAGTGGTCTGGTGGTGGCCACACTCAGGCGGGCACTGCCGCTCCAGTGAGCAGGTAGGCCTCCCTCCTTGGCTAGAACCCCCGACCCTGGCCTCACTGAGCTTCAGAGACTACCTCTTCCTTCCACACCCTATTCACCATGCAGATGGGGAAACTGAGGCCTGGGGAAGGGAAGGAACCTGACCCAGGCCACCCAGTGAGTTCGTGACCCTGGTCCTCCCCTGCTGCCTGGTCCCCTTGGTCATCCAAAGCGCCCTAAGTGCTGAGCACTTTCCCTTTCAGCAGAGGTAGCGCACGGGACTGACAGGGCTGGGGCCGGCGGGGCGGGGGGCAGGAGCACTGGGTTGCTGCAGTGGTGTTTGGAATCCACCCGCTGCACCTTCAAAGGCTTCAAACTTTTACTACTTTTTATTTTTTTGAGATTGAGTCTCATTCTGTCATCAGGCTGGAGTGCAGTGGCACAATCTCGGCTCACTGCAACCTTCGCCTTCCAGGTTTAAGCGATTCTCCTGCCTCAGCCTCCCAAGTAGCTGGGACTATAGGCGCATGCCACCACGCCCGGCTAATGTTTGTATTTTTAGTAGAGACAGGGTTTCACCATGTTGGTCAGGCCGGTCTTGAACTCCTGACCTCATAATCCACCCACCTCAGCCTCCCAAAGCGCTGGGATTTCAGGCGTGAGCCACCATGCCCAGCCCACACTTTCACTTTTAGCTGTCCTTTTGGGGGCTGGAGGTGGAGTAACTCATTTTACTCAAGGCTGGCTGCTGCCTTTCTTAACAGATCCGATAATTCACTCCATACCCCTCAGATGAAAGAAATATCATATTGCCTTTATTTTAAATAGCATAAAGTCTAGCTTTGATTCCTTATGGATGAGGGAGCTTTCTTCTCTCTAAGGCTGCATGACAGCCCAAGAGAACTTAGAGTCCCTGAAATTTGGAGAAAGGCAGCTGGCTAGTCTCCAATGCAATACAGCTGCTGCAGAGATACCTGTTTCTAAAACTGCAACGAAACCACACCCAATCAGCTGAGCCCCTCAAACGGAGGAGAGCGGGCCACCCCGCAGCCCCCCACCCATCTTCTCTCTGCGCTCCAGCTCCAGGAAGCAGCTCGCAGCAGCCTAAATTTAGCAAGGACGTCCCAAACAAGCCAAAAATGTCCACGTGAGGAGGCAGCTCCCGGAACCCTCAGCACCCAGGCCGCCGTGCTCTGGAAGCTTCCGAGGGAAAGGACTCACCCTTCCATCCACAGGGCAGGGCTTCACGGATGAGCTGGGGAAATACCCTGACTTCCTGGTTTGCACCAGACGACCCTGGCGGAGGAAAGAGATGGTTAGGACAAGGGGGCCGAGCCTGGCCTAAGGGAGTGTGGGGCCATTTACATGGACTCAGCGTACGGCAAGCGCGCTCCCAAAGGGTGGTAGAACCAACGTTTCTTTCCCCAGCTCAGCTGACCTGGTCGCCTGATCTCTAGGCGTCCCACCCTAGAGATGAGAGCACTAACGCTCAGTACATCAGCAAAGCCCCTCTACAAGGCCACCCAAAAAGCTGTGGCCCTGGTCACAGCGGGGGAGGGACAGAGCAGGACCGAGGATCTGTACAGCACAGATGGCCTTTTGCGCCCTCTGACCCTCCTGTTACATGAATGTAGGGTCTGGTACAAGAAGTTCCTCACTGACTATGGACTGGTAATGACCACGACAAAATGGCTACCGCATCGCTGTGACCTGAACATGAACAGACGTCAGCTCCTGCAGGAGGCTGCCTTGCTGGGCTAAGCGCCCCCGAGCCCCCGTGGCGCTCTGCTGACCTGCGGGTCTTGGGGCTCCCTTGAGCACTAGGCCTGGTGGAGGGGCCCAGGAGTGGGTGTCTGAGTCCTTGGCTTAGATGCTTGGGTGCCAGCACATTCAAGGACACGGCACCTCAGCGTGTCAGGAGGAGGGCATGTGTTCCCAGGACCCTTTCCAGCCCAGCCATCTGCTGAAGGCTCAGAGGGATGAACACGCGCAAAGGCCTCCACTGTGGGCCTTGGAAACAGAATCGCGCATTCCTGGCTCAGAACCGTAAACCACATCATGATGACACCACCTGTGCCCACCTGTGGAAGGAGTGACCCGCCTGCTCACCCCACGATGCTGCGAAGGTTGCTGGCCTAAGCTGAGGCAGGGATGGGGAGGAGGGTGGGCATGGCATGGCCAGGGCAGAGGCCTGGGGAAGGCCTAAGGGACACAAGAGAATCAGGAAGGACGGGGCCCAGTGGAGAAAGGCCTTGGGCGCCAGGGTAGAAGGGCCTCTCCCAGGAAAGGACGCTGCATCCCCTACCATGTGAAAGCAAACACCCCGGGAAGACCCGGCTAAGGTTCCCAAGAATGCATGCCACAGCGCAGAACAGAGGCACTGAGGCAGGAGAGGCCTTGCTAGCCAGCCCGTGCCTCCTCCTCCCTGGTGGTCCCTCGCCCTCCGCCCCCGCCCCTGCCTGGGGAGGGGCAGGACTTAGTGCTTCTGCCCTGGGGAGCAGGGAGGGGCCGGAGCCAGGGACCCCACACCCTCCCGGGCCCCAGGACCCACCTCCCACCACGGAGACTCGGGGTCGCCCCTCAGCAGCTCAAGCACGTCGCCCGTCTGGAAGGTCAGCACAGGCTTCCCGGGAGGGGCTGGGTTGCCATTGTAATTCTGCATGGCCACCATCTTGGGACCTGCAAAGGACAGGACAGCTCACTCGGTGACTTGGGCCGGGCCAGCAGCCCACCCCAGCACACACACCCCTGGCACCTGCTTCTCCCCTCCGTAAATCCTAAGTATCACAAGTAAAGTATTTATGCAATAAACAGAATCAGGGGTCATCGTGGCAACGGAAGCTTATTTTGAGATGGCACTTTGTGTTTTCTTCCAAACACCTTTCAGATCTGTGACCAAGAGGCAGCTGCGTGGAACAGAAGACAGGGCGACGGGTCCGCAGGCCCAGCAGCTTGCCCAAGGCCACAGAGCTCGCAGAGGTGCTCTGGGCCTGAAATGGGGGTCCTGGCTGTGCCCCAGGGACTCTGGAGGCCGCTCTTAGAAAAGCCTCACTCTGACCCAGCCCCGCCCGTGGCTCTCAAGGAGCCTACATCTGGCCCAGCCCAGCTCCCACCTGGTCCCTGCCGACAGGGGTGAGGCTCTGCTGCGCGCTGCCTGACTGCGCTGAAGTTTGCAGAGAACACGATGCTTTCTATGTATGCTGTGTCTACAAGCATGTTTCCATAAAGCTACCTGCAGCAAGGCGGCCAGGGAACGGGGCACGCGGTGGGGGGATGGAGGATGTGCTGGGGTGACAGAGTGCGCGGTGGGGGGACGGGGCACGAGGTGGGGGGGACGGGGGACGCGGCGGGGGGATGGAGGACGAGGTGGAGGGGTGGAGGACATGGTAGGGGGACGGAGGACGTGCTGGGAGAACGGAGGACGTGGTGGGGGGATGGACGGTGTGGTAGGGGGACGGATGACGTGGTGGGAGGACAGAGGACCTGGTGGGAGGACGGCAGTGTGTTTTGGTCTCAGGTCTCTGGCTGCAGCTTGATGCCCCTCCCTGGCTGGAAGGCCCTTGCCCCTCTGCAGGCTGGGTCCTGTCCCCACAGCCCAGCATTGCCTTATCAGAAACAGAGCCAACTCCCAAGGAGATGCCACGGAGGTGGCAGAGGCAGGAGGGCGGGGCCCAGGCAGCAGCATCTGGAGCCTGGAGCCGTGGGGGGCTGGGCAGACCCGGCCATCACCACACCCAGGCCCTGGCTCAGCTCCCAGGTGACGGCTGAGGCTGACGTGGGAGACAGCAGAGGGGCCAAGCCCAGAAGACTCACCTGGCCCCGCTCCAGAGGTGTCCTGTGAGGACGAGGACAGAACACAGTGACACAGTGATGAGGGAAGCGTGCATCCACCCAGCCCGCCCTCCCTGTCTCCACTCGTCCCCAGATAGAGGGGTCAAAGAGCAGGGGAGGAGAGGGACACTGTTCCCTGTGCAACACCCCCACCTTGGCAATACACTCCACCTCTGTGCACCTCCACTCCCAGCAGGTCTGTGCCCTTCCATCTCCCACTCCTTACCACGAGCTCCTGCCTCCTCCAGGAAGCCTGTCCTGACCACCCACTCTGAGCCCAGGCTTTGTAGCCTCCATCTGGGACACACAGTGGCAAATATGACTAAGTTTCCCTCCTCCACCAAGGCTGGTTCACGTGGACCCCACAGCTCGAGCGGCACACAAAGGCCCCGGAAGTGAATTCAGTGACTCCATCCCCACATCAGCTAAACAGCGGGCTCTGAGTCAACTGGGGACTTGGGGGCAGGGGGGCTGCTGTAAGTCCCAGAGCTACACCCACAATTGCGAGCAGCCAGCAGGCAAGAGACCAACGGGGCAGCTGGGACAGGAAGACCCCGCTGGGTCCTCCAGGAGGACTCTACTGACACCCACCAAGCAAGGCAGAGGCCTCTTGTGACCAAAAGTGGCTCATCCAAGACCCAACTGTTTGCCTCTCACCACTCCGGTGGCCCCAGGAGTGGTTAGAGGCAAACAGTTGGGTCTTCCTGGCTCCGGGCATACAGGGCTGTGGTGGGAGCGGGGCAGAGGGAGGGGAAACAGTCTGGAGACTCACCAGATCGGCAGGAGAAGCTGGAAAGGAAGCAGGCCAGGCGTTAGAGGGGAGGCCGCCGACGTCAAGGCCCCGCGAGGCTCTCACTCACACCAACCCGAGCCTCTGGGCCGAGCTGAAGACAGGGAGCCAGGCTACAAAGTGGTCTATCCTGGACATGGATCATGGACACACAGGTCCAAGCTCATGACTGCGACAGCCTCTCAGTTACTTCTGGCAGCGAATTCTGAGCTCTGGCTTTAGGGGGCCCACAGGAGAACTCGGACTGGGTAACAGACCTGAGATGCTAAAAAGGTTGTCCTGCCTGGGCCGCCTCTTTTGAAGGGCGGCAGCTGCCTGATCCCTGGGTGATAGCTGGCACTCACAGGGGGGATTTCCACAATCACTTAGTGATGCCTGCTGGGGCACGTGATGAGGAGGTACTGGTGCACATGCTACCTGCTTGCTGTCCTCAGCTCAGACACCCAGGTGCCGGCACGCTTAGGACACAAGACCTCAGCGCGTCAGGAGGAGGGCAAATGTCCCCAAGACCAGCCATCTGCCAAGCTGGCTGCCACCCACCACCAGAGAAGGCAAGGACCCCAACAGCTCACACACACGGCTGACGTGACCTCCGCACCACCCAGCACTGACGGTGCACACAGCTCTGGGCAGACACAGGTATCCACAGACACCAGAGAATAGGTTCCAGCCCAGTGGGCAGGGGTCAAGGGGCAGGCAGTGCCGCGGAGGCCAGCTGCACAGTAGCAACGCCTGTGCCTGATGAGGGCTTCCCCGAGGAAAGGCTGTCAGGAGAGGCCAGCATCTCTCTGGAGCATCTCGGCCTCCACGGGTAGCACACAGTTAAGCCTGCCTGGGCAGAGCCCAGAGGTGAAGGCTACCACGGTCCAAGGATCACTGCCCAGAGCCGAACCCCAGAGCAAAGGTAGAAGCCTGGATCAAAGGGAAGGCACTTGGACATTCTGCAGGGAAAAATGGCTACATGTGGCAAGGACAGTGTACCCCAGGAGAGGGATGAGGAGGGGAGCCAGGACAAAGGCCCTTAGGGGTGTCCCAGGCCCCTGAAAATGGAGCTGGTGCCAGCCAGGGGCTGCCAGGACATGGGACAATGCTCACTACAATGCTGGCTTCCAAAACCCCTGCAGCTGCCTATCTGAGGGGACCCCAACTATTAAGAAAAATTCGGCTGGGTGTGGTGGCTAACACCTGTAGTCCCAGCAATTTGGGAGGCCGAGGTGGGCGGATCACGAGGTCAGGAGTTCGAGGCCACCCTGGCCAACATGATGAAACCCCATCTCTACTAAAAATACAAAAATTAGCCGGGCATGGTGGCGTGCGCCTGTAATCTCAGCTTTTCTGAAGGCTGAGGCAGGAGACCTGTTTGAACCCGGGAGGCGGAGGTGCAGTGAGCCAATATCGCGCCATTGTACTCCAGCCTGGGCGACAGCGTGAGGCTCCATCTCAAAAAAAAAAGAAAACTGCAAAACCATAGACAGGAGGGTTGGTGGGCATTCGCGTCTGCAGAAAGCAGGACAGTGGCCAAGGCCTGGTGGCAGCTGGCTTTGCCTAGGGATAGCAGGAGTTGTTTTTCTCTCCTCCTTTACGCTTCTCTACATTTTCCAAACTTTCTGCAGAAAATCAGCAATTAATAATGGGTGGGTGGGAAACAGAAAATTACAAAAAAAGAAAACTTGGAAGGAAATATACCAAAATATTGCCTTTCATTATTTCTAGGTAGGTTCACGGGTGATGCTTTTTTTAAAAATTTCTTTTTTTCTTTTTCTCCAAATGTTTGATAAGTAAGGGTGTTACTTTTAGAATCAGAAGAATTAAAAAACGTTCTTAGCAGCGGCAGCCAGTCGTCCGGGAGAGGGACAGGCAGCCACAAGAGGGCAGTGTTGACGGGCACATCCGAAAAGCTATATTCAGGCCACAGGCTGCCTGCAGAACCCTCCAGCACAAAGTCCAGGGGCTGTGGGATCCTGCGCACAGCTAGTGGGCTGCACTGGACCTGTGGTGGGGACGAGGGGGTCTGGGCTGACCTTCTGATCCTCTTCCCAGCACAGAGTACTGGGCTGGCACTCACAGTAAATGATGAATTAACTATTGATCTAAAGTCACAGCTCAAAATACATTCTGGGCAATGGCATCTCGGGGTGACAAGCTGGCCTGACTTGTTTTTCTGTCTCAAGACCCTTCCAGGAGGCCCAGGGAGCCTCAGCCTGGGCACAGGGGGCTCTTGGTTGAATGGAAGCCCCACTGCTAAGTGCTAAACAAATCGCTGAAGGTTTCAAGCCTGTCTGGGGCTGATGATGGAGGTGACATTCTGATGTCTGAAACCCTCTGGAAAGAACCGCCTCAGGCTTTGCACCGCTGTCCAGCTGCCCTGCGCTGGGCACAACCCCAAATGTATGTCCCCCGACCTAAGATGCTTCAGAGGCACCTCCAGGGCGCAGGGGCCATCCCTGACTCTGCCCACTGCCAGCCTGGCTCAACTGAGTCTCAAGCTCCCCTAAATGGGCACGAACAGAAGGGAACCACGTAAATGCCACGTGTGTACATGTGCATGTGTGTGTGTGTCTGAACCATTTACTAACAAGGCTATAGCTACTGACAGCCAGGCCTCACCCACTGGGAGAACCCAGAGTGACAGGTGTTTCTGTGATGAGAAACCTCCATGCACCTGCCGAGAATGTTCTGTACGGGGTTTGGGGGTGGAGATTCTGGAAGCTTATTCCTCGAGTGGGGCAGGGGATCAGGAGATGGGGAGGGGTCCTCGAGTGCCAATTAGGAGAGACGGCTTAGAATAGAATTCGTCCTGGCTGCGTCTCCTGGTAAGTGTGTGGCATGCGACAGGTGTGTGCCCCGGGGCACATGAGCATTAGTGTCCTCATCTGCTTCCTGCCCCATGGGAGGCTGTGGCTGAGGCCCGGTACCCAGGTGGTAGCGGGCAGAAGGGAGTGGGCATGGCCAGGGACTAGGGGCAGTACTCACTGATCTTGCAGGGAGGCATGACCTCTAGGCACTCCTTGTGTGCCCCGACGCCGCACTTGGTACACAGGTAACCCTGGTAGAAGGTGCCCCTGTACAGGGAGGGCAGGAGGTGATGTCAAGGCTGGGTCCGGCTCCTCACGCCTCTCTGCCACGGTCAGGGCCCTTGTCCCCACCCAGGCTCACCTGGCGGGCTGCCTCCCAGTGCACACATCCCTAACAGCCCTAAGCATCCAGCACCCTCCCTTACCAGACAGCCTGACACCTGCTTCCCCACCTCCTCCCAGCTGGCTCCCTGCCCCACACAGCATCCCTGGGCACCCAGGAACAACCACCTCCTGGCTAGATCTGAAACTCCAAGGGCTTGGCTGGGCTTTTTTTTTTTTTTTTTTGAGACAGGGTCTCCCTCTGTCACCCAGGCTGGAGCACAGTGGCTTCATCACAGCTCAACCACCAGGGCTTAATCAAATCTCCCACATCAGCCTCCTGAGTAGCTGGGACCACAGGTGCAGGCCATCACGCCTGGCTGACTTCTGCATTTTTGGTACAGACTGGGTTTTGCCATGTGGCCAGCCTGGTCTTGAACTCCTGGGCTCAAGTGATTCGCTTGCCTCGGCCTCCCAAAGTGCTGGGGACTATAGGCATGAGCCATGCCTGGCACGGGCCTGACTCTTGCGGGATATACTCCCTTAACACCTCAGGGCCTCCCCCAGGGAACTTGGGACCGACAGAACACAACTCCCTCAGGGGCCTGGGGTGGGTGTGGAGCGAGGTGAGGGCTGAAGGAGGGGTTTCCCGCACCTGAGGAACATTTTGCAGGCTTTGCAGTTGGTGGTCTTGTCAAACGTGTACATCTGGAAACTGTGGTGGTTGGCATTGGCTTTGTCTGGCTTGATGTTTGACCTGGCAGGAGGGAAGGAGAGCAGATGCTTCACCCACCAGATTCCCGAGCCCCCTGATGTGGCCAGCCTGGGAACCAGCTGGCTCTGGACCCAGGCTGTGCAGAAAGCCGGAGGGCCTGAACTCCAAGCCTGGCTCTGCCCCCAACATGGGGCAGCCTCGGGGCCCAGACTCTCTGCTGGCAGAAGGCAGGTCAGAGAGGAAGCTTTAACACTCTGTGGCACTGGCCTGAGAGAACCTTCCAGGTGGGGCCAGTAGTCTAACGTCTTGACTGGGATGGGATGCGGGCAGGTGTGGTCACTTGTCAAAACTCAGAAAACATACTTCAGATTTGTTTGCCTCATTGGATATAACCTTGAAATTTCAGAAGCTAAACAAATACTGGGCCCCCTGAGGTACTTAGGGGGGCTGCACTGGTATGCAATTCACTTTGACACAGACCTGCTGCTAGACGGCCGGGGCAGAGTGGGGTGATGTGGACGGTGATAAGGTGGTTATTCGCCATCATGTGGCTTCACCTTCCATGAACACTCGAACTTTTCCATAACAGAATGTTGGGGAGAAAGTTACAGGCCACGGAAAGCAAATGGTGGAAGAGGAGATGCCTCAGGAACCCCCCCGACACACACACATACAGAGCCTGGGTGCAAAGCAGCTGGCTGTGTCTATTCCCGTCAGCGAGGCCCTGTCCTGCTGTGTCCAATGGTTCCCATCTGATCCTCCCTAAAAGGACAGAACACAGGCCTTCCCCTCTCCATTTCACCAGAGGAAATGGTCAGGGAGGTAAGTGCACCTGCCCGAAGGCCCCAGCTCACCTGCCCGCAGAGCTCAAGCACAGGCCATCCTGCCAATCCCCCAGCGTCAGTGTACTGGGAACCCACTCATCGTCTTTCTATTCACATATCTAGGGGTACCTCTGGAGTTCATGGAAAAATACTTATCTGACTTCAAAAACAGGTGTCAAGCCACCAGCCAGTAAGACCCTGAAGACTGGGGCACCAGGAATCCTCTGGCATCATGGCCATTCCCAGCAGGTCACTGCTCTGCGGGCCAGGCGAGCAAGGCTCAGCCTCAAGGGTGGCATAGTTCATTCCAGCAGGACAGTGGAGCCCGCCTGGGACAAGCTGTGGCAGAGGGAGAGCCTCTCACGCTGGATCAGTTGTTAAAAGGGATGTCGCCAAGGTAGGCTGGCATCACAGGGTGATGGAGGCTGTCTGTGCCCCTGACATTCCAATTTTGTCTTCCACCGCCCCTGGTCTGAGAGTCCACCTGGGCTTCCACCCCTTATACAACTCATCTGAGCGGGACCTGGGGCTGCCCCCGGACTCACATGGCCATCTCAAACTGCTCCATCCACTTCCTCTTCATGTCTTCTGTTTTGCAGAAAAACTGGAAGCCCTGCTTTCCTTGCAGGTGAATTAGGTAGAAGCCGTAGGACCACTGCAGAGGGAGAGGAGACATGCTTGCAACGGACAGGGCTTCAGACATCCAGGCACATGTACGCGTGTACTCTCGCCTGTGCTGTACGTGTGTATACACCTACATGCTTGGTTGCCTGTGCCTGTGCGAACACATGTTCTCATGTGTGTACATGCACTGTTGCCCACGCTGTATGTGCACGCATGTGCCTCTGAATGCATGCACGCATAGCTGTGTACCCACATCCTCACGTGAGAATACATATGTGCTGTAGCTTCCTCTGTGCACGCACAGTAGTGTGTTCCTCCTGTGTGTGCATGGATGTGCATCGTGCCTGCGCCCGTCTCTGCACGTGCGCCTGTGCCTGAGTGTGCCCTGTGCTCCTGTGGGCATGTACACGTGCATGCACACACTTGTCTCTGTCCCTGCAGGTACACACGCGTTCTAATGTGTATGATGAATGTGCACCTGTGCTGTGTGCTCTCCCATGGGTGCACACACATATGCATGGGGAGACACACCCTCCTGCCTGTGCCCGTGTGCATGGATGCCTCCACTGTATGCACATGTAGATGCGCGTCAAGTGGGGCAGGTCCCCAGGGAGGAGGAGCACAGGGCCTCACCAGGGCCCCTCTGCCAGGCCTGACCACCCCCTTTCACTTCCTAAATGTGATGCTAAAAAAACTCATTTCTCTGAAGTAAAGTAACAACAACAAAAAGGCAGGAACAGCCTGGGGGCCCGGGCACCCTCCGCAGGGAACAGCCACGGGCCCGGGCACCCTCCCCAGGGAACAGCCTGGGGACCCGGGCACCCTCCGCGGGGAACAGCCGGGGACCCGGGCA
>CAUYNB010063566.1:0-17406 GCA_963574225.1 Lagothrix lagotricha
TGGTGCAAGCCTGTAATCCCAGCTACTGAGGAGGCTGAGGCAGGAGAACTGCTTGAACCTGGGAGGCAGAGGTTGCAGTGAGCTGAGATCCAGCTATTGCACTCCAGCCTGGGCAACAAGAGCAAAACTCTGGCTCAAAAAAATAAAATAAATTAAAAATAAAATAAAAGTCAATGCTACTATTTATGGTAGACTTACCATGTGCCAGGCTTTGTACTAGGCACTTGACTCACATTCTCTTTTTTTTTTTTATTTTTTGCTGGTCCAGAAACCTGGAGGAATTCTCTTATTTAACGCTGCAAACCTCCCACTGTGGTTAAGTACTATCACAGTCCCCCATGTATACACGAGCAGCTGAGGCTCACCACTGGTAAATGGCAAAGGTGGGGTGAGAACCCAGGCAGCCCAGCTGTGGGACCTGTGTTCCTTACCACTGTGCCTCCGGAGCACAAAATGTGAGCCCTTCCCTGTGTGGCCAGTGAGGGCGATGGAAAGCGATTTTCTTTCTTTTCCTTCACAATAGCAAGATTGAGAAACTCACCAGCAATAGTATGAATAATCATTTCTATAGCCTGTATTTGCACCATACAAATTTCGAGTCACTTTCCTTCACTGTCTCTAATCCTCACAAGAAATATTGATGGTTTATGTACTGTGACCACAGTTGAAGAAACTTGATTGGAGAGCTCGAGTAACTTCTGCACAGTCACAGAGCTAGTGACTTGGGGAGTTAGGAGTGTAACTCCAGGATCTTCTGTGTCATGCTACCTCTCAAAAACAAACAAAAAAATCTACGACCCAGATAAAAACCAGAAGAGAATGGTCCTTTGTCATTTGCATATTAGTAACGTTAGCATGTTTCTGTGGCACCAAGCTGGCTGGATCCCGAGGGCATGAGATGCATGTTTGGATTGATTTGGGGGGAAAGGGTATTATTGAGCCATGGCAGATTTGGCCTGGCACAGCTGGAAAACAAGTCTTCACTCATTTCTTGGAATTGCTCCCATTAGAGCCTCTGAAGTCAAATATTTATAAAATATGATTGCCTAATGGAAAGGCAGATATGTGTGCACAAAAAAGTGTTATTTACAGGAACCATATCTGTTGTTACCAACCCCAGACATTGACAGGCCAAGAAGCTGGTTTATTTAAAATCATATACCTGGAAAGGTCTTTGGAAATTTAATTGAGGCCAGGCATGGTAGCTCAGACCTGTAATCCCAGCATTTTGATAGGCCAAGGCCACCAGATCACTCGAGGTCAGGAGTATGAGATCAGCCTGGCCAACATGGTGAAAACCCATCTCTACTAAAAATACAAAAATTAAAGCCAGGTGCAGTGGCTCACACCTATAATCCCAATACTTTGGGAGGCTGAAGAGGGTGGATCACCTGAGGTCAGTAGTTTAAGACCAGCCTGGCCAACATGGTGAAAACCATCTCTACTAAAAATATAAAAATTAACTGGGCCCAGTGGCACGCACCTATAATCCCAGCTACTCAGGAGGCTGAGGCTGAATTGCTTGATCCCTGGAGGTGGAGTTTGATGTGAGCCAAGATAACGCCACTGAACTCCAGCCTGGGTGACAGAGTGAGACTCCATCTCAAAAAACAAAGGGAAATTTAATTGAGAATACTGAGACTAAGGAAATTTCATGTTCTAAAGAAATTAGTGAAGGAGTAGAACTCAGAGTTCTCTGCCCACATGCTTCGAGTCTATTGAAACTTCCACTTACACGTATCATTTTGCTTTACTACTTTTGAAAAGTATAACAAATAGGCTAGAAAGAAATTCAGTACTGATTATGTGCTTTATGGTATGTGGATTTTAATAAATCAAATTTGTCACATTTAAAAATTAGAGTTTCAGCCTGGGCAATGTGGTGAAACCACATCTTTACTAAAAATAGAAAAATTTAGTCGAGTGCAGTGGTGCACACCTGTAGACCCAGTTACTGGGTAGGAAGGATCATCTGAGCCTGGGAAGTGAAGGCTACACTGAGCTGTGATTGCACCACTGGACTCCAGCCTTGGTGAGAATTAATAAAAATTAGAGCTTTAGTATTTACAACTCCTTTAGAATTTGTTTAGAAGGTTTTCTGGTCTCTACCAGGAAGCCTCCCATGCCCACCACTAAAAAATTAGAGCTTTAATAGAATGACAATATTTTTATATTAACTACTCTTCAGACTATTTGCCTTATTTTTGTCACTTTTTTTCTAGATTAATGATGTTTTGCAGCAGTTTTCTACATCTGAAATTTTCTATGTCTGTGGATCCCAGAATTTGCTAAGAAATGGAGGAACCTCAGAAATACTATCTGAACACAGTAGACCTTGAGAAAGACGACCCTCTCAAAAGCACCGGACCTCAGATTTCTGTTAGTGAATTTTCTTGCCACTGCTGCTACGACATCCTGGTTAACCCCACCACCTTGAACTGTGGGCACAGCTTCTGCCGTCATTGCCTTGCTTTATGGTGGGCATCTTCAAAGAAAACAGAATGTCCAGAATGCAGAGAAAAATGGGAAGGTTTCCCCAAAGTCAATATTCTTCTCAGGTAATGCTCAGCCTGTATTGTTAGCACAGACAGCCCATAAAATGTGATTTCGCTCTTGTTTTGTTTTGTTTTGAGACGGAGTCTCGATCTATCACTTAGGCTGGAGTGCAGTGGCATGATCTTGGCAGTTTTGCCTCCCGTGATCAAGTGATTCTCCAGCTTCAGCCTCCTGAGTAGCTGAGATTATAGGATTACAGGCGCACGCCACCACACCTGGCTGATTTTTGTATTTTTGGTAGAGACAGGGTTTCACCATGTTGGCCAGGATGGTCTCGAATTCCTGACCTCATGATCCACCGCTTTGGCGTCCCAAAGTGCTGGGATTACAGGCGTGAGCCACTGTTCCCTGCCAGCTTTTCTTTTTTTTTTAAACAGAAATGGAGTCCAACTGTGTTGCCCAGTCTGGTCTCAAAGTCCTCACCTCAACTGATCCTCCCACTTCGGCCTCCCAAAGTGCTGGGATTGCTTTGGTGTGAGCCACCATGTCCGGCCAGTGGGCTTTGAATGGGAGCAGCAGTGTTTGAAGGGTCACAGACTTGGAGATCACCTCATTGGGGTCATAGTGGATCTGCTGGAATATGAATTAGGGAGCTCAAGGAGCTGGAAATCCAGATTCCCTTCCTCATAGGTGACCATGACTTTTTAAGTTGTTTTATTATGAATGAAGGAAAGAAAGTCTAGTTAGCAGACCATTGCTTATGATCCTGTCATATAAAGGCCAGACCAGTGACTCACACCTGTAATCCCAACACTTTGGGAAGCTGAGGCAGGAACATTGCTTGACACCAGGAATTTAAAAACAGCCTGGGCAACACAGTGAGTCCTCATCTCTACAGGAAGTTTAAAAAGTTAGCCAGGTATGGTAGCACATGCCTGTAGCCCCAGCTATGCAGGTGGCTGAGGTGGGAGGATTGCTTCAACCTGGGAGGTCGAGGCTGCTGTGAGCCCACACCACTACACTCCAGCCTAGGCAACAGAGCAAGACCCTGTCTCAAAAAAAAAAAAAAAAGGAAAGAAAGGAAGCAAATGGTATAAATGTACAATTGTGAATAACTGATTTGATGCTGATATTGATAATCTTTAACCTCAGTTCCAGTTATCGCATTAATAGAATTTCTCATGTATAACATCACATTGCCAAAGCCACCTTTCAGATAGGTTGTTTTTTCTGCTTCCTTGGCTGGTAATGTACCTGTGAAGTCTCTGAGGCTTAAATCCTCTTCCCTTCTTCTATTGTCTTAGCAATGCATGTGGCCTTCTTGATTTCAATGGAGTATTAGAAAGTTCCATGCACCCAGCCTTTTCACTAAAGATGTGTTTACACTTTGTTCTTACCTGTCAGTCTTGCTTTAGCTGAGGTTAAATTTAATCTTAAATTAGAGGAGGGTTCTTTGTGTATAACTGAAAATAAAGAGCCCTACATTATAAGCTTATAGTTGGTCTTTCTCTTATTACTGAATTTTGCTTTTTTCCCTTCTTATAAATTGAATTTACCATAAGCGCGCTCTCTCTCTCTCTCTCTCTCTCTCTCTTTATCTCTCTCTCTACACACACTCTCCGTTTCTCTCTCTCTCATTGTTTATATTCTTTAAGATGAAGTCTCGCTCTGTCGCCCAGGCTGGAGTCCAATGATGCAATCTTGGCTCACTGCAACCTTCACCTCCTAGGTTCAAGTGATTCTCCTGTTTCAGCCTCCCGAGTAGCTGGGATTACAGGCGCCCACTGCCACACCCAGCTAATTTTAATTTTTTTGTTTTGTTTTGTTTTGTTTTTTTGAGACCGAGTTTTGCTCTTCTTGCCCAGGCTGGAGTGCAATGGTGCGATCTCGCCTTACTGCAGCCTCTGCCTCCTGGGTTCAAGTGACTCTCCAGCCTCAGCCTCCCAAGTAGCTGGGATTGCAGGCATGTGCCACCATGCCCGGATATTTTTTTTTTTTTTAAACAGAGTCTTGCTCTGTCGCCAGGCGCCAGGCTGGAGTGCAGTGGCACAGTCTCAGCTCACTGCAACCTCCGCCTCCCGGGTTCAAGCAGTTCTCCTGCCTCAGCCTCCCTAGTAGCTGGGACTACAGGCGCATGCCACCACACCCAGCTAATTTTTGTATTTTAGTAGAGACAGGTTTTACCATGTTGTCCAGGATGGTCTCGATCACCTGACTGTGATCCGTCCTCCTCAACCTCCCAAAGTGCTGGGATTACAGGCGTGAGCCACCGCGCCCAGCCAATTTTGTATTTTTAGTAGAGATGGGGTTTCTCTGTGTTGGTCAAGCTGGTCTTGAACTCCTGACCTCAGGTGATCCATCTGCTTTGGCCCCACAAAATGCTAGGATTACAGGCGTGAGCCATCTTACATGGCCTAATTTGGATTTTTAGTAGAGACAGGGTTTCACCATTTTGGCCAGGCTGATCTCAAACTCCTGACCTCAAGTGATCCGTCCATCTTGGCCTTCCAAAGTGCAGGGATTACAGGCGTGAACGACCGTGCCTGGCCTGGGCCCTTCTTTTAAAAATATTGGAAAATTGGCTGGGCAAGGTGGCACATGCCTGTAATCCCAGCATTTTAGGAGGCCAAGGCAGGTGGATCACGAGGTCAGGAAATCAAGACCATCCTGCCAGCATGGTGAAACACTGTCTCTACTAAAAATACAAAAATTAGCGGGACGTGGTGGTGCATATCTGTAATCCCAGCTACTCAGGAGGCTGATGCAGGAGAACTGCTTGAACCAGGGAGGCAGAGATTGCAGTGAGCTGAGATCGCACCATGGCACTCCAGCCTGGCGACAGAGGGAGACTCCTTCTCAAAAAAAAAAAAAACTGGAAAATTACTGATAAAACTAAAGACCGCTTTGACACCTCCTTTTCCCATCTTAGAATCCTTTCCTTTCTTTTTCCCCAGAGTAGTTTCAGTTATAACTTAGTTGTGCTTTTGTTCAGATTTTTAAAAATACTTTAAAAAAACCAAATTTTTTAATAGAGATGAGGTCTCACTATGTTGCCCAGGCTGGTCTTCCTGAACTCAAGTGATCCTCCTGCCTCAGCCTCTTACAGTGCTGGGATTACAGGCGTCAGTCACCACACCTGGCCTCAGATTTTTAAAAATACTCTTTTTTGAGACAGAGTCTCATTCTATTGCCCAGGCTGGAGTGCAGTGGTGCGATCCCAGCTCACTGCAGCCTCCTTCTCCCCAGTTCAAGGAATTCTCCTGCTTCAGCCTCCTGAGTAGCAGGGATTACAGGTGCCCACCACCACACCCAGTTGATTTTTATATTTTTAGTAGAACCATGATCTCAGCTTACTGCAACCTCCACCTCCTTCAAGTGATTTTCATATGTCAGCCTCCTCAGTAGCTGGGATTACAGGCATGTACCATTACGCCAGGCTCATTTTTGTATTTTTTAGTAGAGACAGGATTTTGTCATGTTGGCCTGGCTGGTCCTGAACTCCTGGCCTCAAGTGATCCTCCCACCTTGGCCTCCCAAGGTACTGGGATTATAGGTGTGAGCCACCACACCCAGCCTGGCACATGTATGTTTACAAGTATTTTTAAGCCAGGCGCAGTGGCTCATGCCTGAAATCTCAGCACTTTGGGAGACTGAGGTGGGCAGATTGCCTGAGCTCGGGAGTTTGATACCAGCCTGGGCACCATGGTGAAACCTTGTCTCTACTAAAAATACAAAAAAAAAAAAATTAGCTGGTTGTGGTGGTGCGTGCCAGTGAGCCGAAATCAGGCCATTGCACTCCAGCCTGGGCGACAGAGTAAGACCCTGTCTAAAAAAAAAAAAAAAAAAAATGGCCGGTGCATTGGCTCATGCCTGTAATCCCAGTGCTTTGAGAGGCCAAGGCAGGCAGATCATGAGGTCAGGAGTTTGAGACCAGCCTGGCCAACATGGTGAAACCCCATCTCTACTAAAAATTCAAAAGATTAGCCAGGCATGGTGTCACCTGCCTGTAATCCCAGCTACTCAGGAGGCTGAGGTAGGAGAATGGCTTGAACCCAGGAGGCAGAGGTTGCAGTGAGTCAAGACTGTGCCACTGCACTCCAGCCTGGGCAACAGAGCAAGACTCCGTCAAAAAAAAAAAAAAAAAAAGAGAAAGTAATAGTAAACAACCCAATAGATTGTTTCCAATTTTTTGCTTTTACCAACAGGACTGTAATACATTTCCTGTCAATTCTCCTAGGGTAACTATATATTATTAGATATTGACTATCAGTTTTACAAACAACTGTCTTACTTTTTTTTTCTATTCTCCATAGGGATGCCATTGAAAAGTTATTTCCTGATGCCATTAGGATGAGACTTGAAGACATTCAGCAGAATAATGACATAGTCCAAAGTCTTGCAGCCTTTCAGAAATATGGAAACGATCAGATTCCTTTAGCTCCCAACACAGGCCGAGTGAATCAGCGGAGGGGAGGGGGATTTTTTTCTGGTGTGCTCACAGCTTTAACTGGAGTGGCAGTAAGTCGATCGCTGTGTTCCTCTGTGTCCCCCACACCTCACCTCCTGACCCCTGATTTCCACTGAAGTCAGTTCCGTTGAAATTACTTAAACAACTGATGTGACTGCATGTAATTCACTGTATACATTGAAATCTGTTGGGTTCTGTGATTTCTTCAGGTATGTTGTTTACTCAGGTAGATCATTTAATAGTACTTAGTAAATGGAGAAAGGTGGTAGAACTGGAATTCAAGACCAAGTCTGGCTTGGTAATAAAATCCTCTTTTTTTCTTTTTGAGACAGAGTGTTGCTCTGTTGCCCAGGCTGGAGTGCAATGGTGCAATCTAGGTAAAAGCTTTCTTTTAGGGTGATGAAAATGTTCTAAAACCGGCTGTGGTGATGATTATACATTTTTGTGAACACGTTAAAAACCATGGATTCTGTACTTCAAATGTGTGAATTTTATGTGGATTACATCTCTCTCTCTTTTTTTTTTTCTTTTTTTTAAAAAAAATAGAGACGGGGTTTCACCATGTTGGCCAGGATGGTCTCGATCTCCTGACCTCGTGATCTGCCCTCCTCGGCCTCCCAAAGTGCTGGGATTACAGGCGTGAGCCACTATTTGTTTTTTTTTTTTTTTGGAGGTGAATTCTTGCCCTGTTGTCTAGTCTGGAGTTCAGTGGCATCATCTCAACACACTGCAGCCTCCACCTCCTCGGTTAAAGCGTTTCTCCTGCCTCAGCTTCCCGAGTAGCTGGGATTACAGGCATGTGTCACCACACCCAGCTAATTTTTGTATTTTTAGTAGAGATGGGATTTCACCATGTTGGCCAGGCTGGTCTGGAACTGCTGACCTCGAGTGATCCACCTGCCTCGGACTCCCAAAGTGCCGGGATTATAGAGATGAGCCATTGTGCCCTGCCTTCCTTGGTAATACAATCTTAAGAACACACCAGTTGGCCAGGCGCAGTGGCTCACGCCTGTAATCCTAGCACTTTGGGAGGCCGAGGTGGGTGGATCACCTGAGGTCAGGAGTTCAAGACCAGCCTGGCCATCATAATGGTGAAACCTCATCTTTAAAAAAAATAGAAATAAAAAACAAAAAAAAAGAACACACCAGTTAACTGAATTCCATTATGAAGACTTTTTTCTTTCAAAGTTCTATGCATAAAAAATCTAAATGTTTTTCCAATAGAAAAGACACAAGTCAGTTATGTTGAGCAAATTGATGGAGTCAAGGTGCCAGCTGCTTCCAGGCGCCTGAGATGAGTCCTGTTCTCACCTCTGTACCCTCACTGCCGAGCAATCAGCAGAGAGAGGTACCTGAGGTTTCCCAGTTCTCTGTGGCAGTGGTGTTGCCCTACTTCTGTGTGCAGACTCCGTGTCATTCCCTATGAGCTCAGACTCTTCCTTTCCCTGCCTCCCAGCCACATATTTAGAAACTGTCATCTCTGCCTCTCCGTGGTTTAAAGTCCCTGTCACTGTTCCCCAGGTGGTCCTACTCGTCTATCACTGGAGCAGCAAGGAATCTGAACATGACCTCCTGGTCCACAAGGCTGTGTCAAAATGGACAGCGGAAGAAGTTGTCCTCTGGCTGGAGCAGCTGGGCCCTTGGACCTCTCTTTACAGGGAAAGGTTTTTATCTGAACGAGTAAATGGAAGGTGAGGAGCAAAGTCTTCTGACACACCATGGACTTTTTAGAAAACAGCTTTATTGAGATATAATCCACGTTGGGCACAGTGGCTCACCCCTGTATTCCCAGCACTTTGGGAGGATGAGGCGGATGTGTCATTGGAGGTCAGGAGTTTGAGACCAGCCTGACAAATACAGTGAAACCTCATCTCTACTAAAACTACAAAAAAAAAAAAAAATAGCTGAGCGTGGTGGTACATGCCTGTAATCCCAGCTATTTGGGAGGCTGAGGCTGGAGAGTCTCTTGAACACAAGAGGTGGAAGTTGCAGTGAGCCGAAATCATGCCACTGCACTCCAGCCTAGGCAACAGGGCAAGACTCTCAAAAGACAGAGATGTAATCCACATAAAATTATCATGTTTGAAGTACACAATCCATGGTTTTTAATATGTTCACAAATATGTGTAATCATCACTACAGCTGGTTTTAGAACATTTTCAGCACCCTAAAAGAAAGCTTTTACCCTTTAGTTAATCCTCATTTCTCCCCAACCCCCTGCCCTGGCAAACACCATTCTATTCTCTGTCTCTATGGATTTGCTTGTTCTGGACATTTCATGTAAATGGATTCATATAATATGTGGTATTTTGTGTCTGACTTTTTCATTTAGCATAACTTTTTTCAAAGTTTACCCATGACATAGCATGTATCAGTACTTCGTTTCTTTTCTTTTTTTTTTTTCTGAGATGGAGTCTAGCTCTGTTGCCCAGACTGGAGAGTACAGTGGTGTAATCTCAGCTCACTGCAACCTCCACCTCCTGGGTTCAAGCGATTCTCCTGCCTCAGCCTCCTGAGTAGCTGGGATGCACCTGCCACCACACCCAGCTAATTTTTGTATTTTTAGTAGAGACGAGGTTTCACTGTCTTGGCCAGGCTGGTCTTGAACTCCTGACCTTGTGATCCACCCACCTCAGCCTCCCAAAGTGCTGGGATTACAGGCATGAGCCACCACGCCCAACCACTTTGTTCCTTTTTTTTAAATTGTGTTTTGTTGCACTGTTCAGATACTTTGTTCCTTTTTATAGCTGAATAATATTCTACTGTTAAGACTATACTGTATTTTATTTATCCATTCATTGGTTGATGGACATTTGGGTTAATTCCATTTTTTGGCTGTTACGAATAATGATGCTGTGATTGTTCATGTGTAGATTCTTTTTTCTTTTTTCTTTTTCTTTTTTTTTGAGATAGAGTCTTGCTATGTCACCCAGGCTGGGGTGTAGTGGTGCAATCTTGGCTCACTGCAACCTCTGCCTCCCGGTTTCAAGCGATTCTCCTGTCTCAGCCTCCTAAGTAGCTGGAATTACAGGTGGGCGCTACCATGCCTGGCTTATTTTTGTATTTTTAGTAGAGATGGGGTTTCCATGTTGGTCAGGCTGGTCTTGAACTCTTGACCTTGTGATCCACCCGCCTCGGCCTCCCAAACTGCTGGGATTACAGGCATGAGCCACCTCGCCTGGCCCATGTGCAGATTCTTGCATGAACATGTATTTTCTTTCTTTTTTTTTTTTTTTTTTCTTATCAGTGGTTTGGCAGAGCCAGTGTGCTCCCTCTGTGACTCTCGCCAAAGAGAATATGTATTTTCAATACTGTCTTGAAGTGGAATGACTGAGTCATATGGTAACTCTATTCTAACTTTATGTACTGTCAAACTATTTTCCACAGCAGCTATACTGTTTTATGTCCATGACATTTACATTTTTTTTGTTACTTTCAGATTATAAAATTTTGTAAGGA
Source organism: Lagothrix lagotricha (assembly GCA_963574225.1). NCBI lineage: Eukaryota > Metazoa > Chordata > Mammalia > Primates > Atelidae > Lagothrix > Lagothrix lagotricha. The sequence goes on from CAUYNB010063566.1 coordinate 10,424, forward strand.
AAAATTCTCTCTAATCAGCAGAATCAACACAGAAGACTTCTGTGACCAAATGTGTGGGGTTCTTCTACACACACCCAGCAGCAGACACCAGCTGGGTGTCCTCTAATTCATTTCCCACACTGTCTACCCAGAGATAGTGTCAGATTTCACAGGGTAAAGGCTCTGTCCCCGAGACTGCCCCTGACTAATACTAGTCACATATCCAGGCTTCCAGAATTTCTGACCTATCAGTTTCAAGTTGGAGTTCCCATGACTTCCTCTTTGGGTTCGATTAATATGCTGGAGCAGCTCACAGAACTCAGGGAAGCACATACTTACTTTCACTGGTTTATTATAAAGGATATTGCAAAGGATAAAGATAAAGAGACACTTGGGGCAAGGTATGAGGGAAGGGGCACAGAGCTTCCATGCTCTCCATGGATGCATTCCCCTCTAGGAAGCTCACTTACTCAGCTATCCAGAAGCTTGCTGAATTCTGTCCTCTTGAGTTTTTTTGTTTTTGTTTTTGTTTTTTTCAGACAGGTTCTCACTCTGTAGCCCAGGCTGGAGTGCAGTGGCACGACCTTGACTCACTGCAACCTCTGCCTCTCGGGCTCAAGGAATTCTCCTACCTCAGCCTCCCAAGTAGCTGGGACTACAGGCATGTGCCATCACGCCCAGCTAATTTTTGTATTTTTAATAGAGATGGTGTTTTGCCATGTTGTCCAGGCTGGTCTTGAACTCCTGTACTCAAACAGTCTGCCTACCTGAGCCTCCCAAAGAGTTATGATTACAGGCATGAGCCCCACACCCTCCTCATGGGAGATTCTTAAGACCCACAATAAGAAAGAGGGTAAGATGAAAGTGAAAGAGAGCCAGAGGTCAGATGCTTGCCCTGAGGCCCCACATACCTGACTTTCTTTTTTTTTTTTTTTGAGATGGCGTCTCACTCTGTCGCGCAGTCTGGTGTGGCTGGAGTGTCATGGTGAGATCTCGGCTCACTGCAACCTCCATCTCCCAGGTACAAGCGATTCTCCTGCCTCAGTCTCCCGAGTAGCTGGAACTAAAGGCGTTCACCACCAGGCCCAGCTAATTTTTGTATTTTTAGTAGAGACGAGGTTTCACCATGTTGACTAGGCTGGTGTTGAATTCCTGACCTCAGGGGATCCGCCTGTTTAGGCCTCCCAGAGTGCTGGGATTATAGGCGTGAGCCACTGCGCCCGGCCTCCACCATTTTAACACAGATTGGAATAAGGGATGTAGCAGCTATGAGCCGGGAACTATGGGCAAAAACCAATATATAACACCACATTAATATATAATTATTTTTATTTTATTTTATTTTTTTGAGATGGAGTCTCACTCTGTCTCCCAGACTGGAGTGCAGTGGCAGCGATCTCGGCTCACTGCAACCTTCGCCTCCTGGGTTCAAGTGAATCCCCTGCCTCAGCCTCCCAAATAGCTGGGATTATAGGTGCCCACCATCATGCCCAGCTAATTTTTATATTTTTAGTAGAGATGGGGTTTCGTCATGTTGGTCAGGCTGTTCTCAAGCACCCGACCTCTGGTGATCTGCCCACCTTAGCCTCCCAAAGTGCTGGGATTACAGGCATGAGCCACCATGCCTAGCAAATATATATTTATTTTTAAAAAAATAATATCGAACTGGGTGGGCACAGTGGCTCATGCCTGTAATCTCAGAACTTTGGGAGTCCGAGATGGGCAGATCACCTGAGGTCAGGAGTTCAAGACCTGCCTGACCAACATGGAGAAACCCTGTCTCTACAAACATACAAAATTAGCCGGGTGTAGGGGCCCATGCCTATAATCCCAGCTACTCAGGAGGCTGAGGCAGGGAAATCGCTTGAACCAAGGAGGTGGAGGTTGCAGTGAGCCAAGATCGCACCATTGCACTCCAGCCTGGGTGACACAGTGAGTCTCTGTCTCAAAATAACAATAATAGTAATAATAATATCAATATAGACCTATGTGATATTGAAAATGATATACCTTTGTAATCCTGCTCTTCAGAAAAACACTTACCTTGCTAGATACCTTTTCAGATGTTTCAGTACTTATACAGATATGAATATGTAAATGTGTATTTTTAAATTTTAAACTGAAAATATGTACTAAACAGATCTGTTTGTATATATACATGTACATATATAATTACATCTGTATCCAGCTCCTGAGTAAGGGTGTTACATATAACATCACATAGTGATAAGAGCAGCCACTGTCCCTAATTCATTTGTTTCAGACACCCGCTTCACTCACTGCCTGGCTGTCTGACTGCCACCCCTCCCACTCCAGTGACTTTTTCCCTCCTCTCCACTGAGCTTTCAATACTTGACTTTTTTGAGGAAATGACATGCTCCTACATTGATTTGCTTTACATAGAAATTCACCTCCCCCAAAATTATGTTATAAAATTTCTCTACTTAGTACAGTTTATTTTTGCATAGTTTTCTAGAGGATGAATTTCTGGAACTGGAATTGCTGGGGCAAAGGGAGTAAATCTGTAGAAATTTAATAAGCATCACCAAATTGCCCACAAAAGGACCATCAATTTACACTACTCAACCAGGAGTTGTGTATGCCTGTTAATAGCTCTTTGGCCAGCTTACAGTGATGTTTTTAATAATGAATCACTGTGGAGGGGAATTCATGTGTTTTCTTTTTCTTCTGTTTTTTTTTTTTAATTGTGACGGAGTCTTGCTCTGTCACCCAGGCTGAACTGCAGTGCCACAATATCAGCGCACTGTAACCTCCACCTCCTGAGTTCAAGCGATTCTCCTGCCTCAGCCTCCTAAGTAGCTGGGATTACAGGCACGCACCACCAAGCCTGGCTAAGTTTTGTATTTTTAGTAGAGATGAGGTTTCACCACATTGGCTGGGCTGGTGTTAAACTCCTGACTTCAAGTGATCCACCCACCTCGGCCTCCCAAACTGTTGGGATTAGGCATAGGCCACCGCGCCCGAAAGGAAGTTTTCTAACCTACAAAAGCAGCATAATGCTACCTACCCTGAAGAATTGTTTTACGAATCAGTGATGACTTATGAAAATATTTACAGATAGTCACTGGTAAATAGTAACCATTCAATTATTTGCTGCTGTTAATGTTGTTAAATGTGAAATGTCTCACCATACCGCAAGCCTAAGGAATTCATGTTGATAAGATGGAACTCCGAGTGTAGAAAGTTTGCTTCCAGTATATAATTGCAAAATAAATTTCCTCCTACCTCTCCACAGGTTGCTTTTAACTTTGACAGAGGAAGAATTTTCCAAGTCGCCATATACCGTAGAAAACAGCAGCCACAGGAGAGCCATCCTCATGGAGCTGGAACGTGTAAAAGCATTAGGTGTGAAGCCCCCTCAGAATCTCTGGGAATATAAGGTGAATGCTTTAATTTTTTTTTTTTTTTTTTGGTTCTTATTATTGCTATTTTGCTTTTTATTTTTATTTTTTGTTGATTTTTTTATTTTCAGTTTTTTATTTTTTTATTTGTGACTCATTTATGTATTTATTGAGACAGAGTTCTGCTCTGTTGCCCAGGCTGGAGTGCAGTGGCACAATCTCAACTCAGTGCTACCCCTGCCTCCCAGGTTCATCCTCCGGAGTAGCTGGGATTACCACACCCAGTAATTTTTTCTTCTTCTTCTTCTTCTTTTTTTTTTTTTTTTCTGTCTCACTGCAACCTCTGCCTCCCAGGTTCAAGTGATTCTCCTGCCTCAGCTTACCAAGCAGCTGGGATTACAGGCAAATGTTACCATGCCCAGCTACTGTTTATGTTTTTAGTAGAGATGGAGTTTCAGGATGTTGCCCAGGCTGGTCTTAAAGTCCTGACCTCATGTGATCTGTCCGCCTCAGCCTCCCAAATTGCTGGGATTACAGGCGTGAGCCACCGTGCCCAGGCTTGTTTTACAAACAAATACACTGAATATTTTATTTGCTTTTAAAATAAAGTTCTAGGGATCTAGGCCAGGAGTTGGAAACCAGCCTGGGTAACAAAGCACAACCCTATCTCTAAAAGTTAGCTGGGCACAGTGGTGTACACCTGTAGTCTGAGCTACCAGGGAGGCTGAAGTAGGAGGATCACCTGAGCCTTGGGGGTTGAGGCTGTAATGAACGATGATCGTACACCTGCACTCCAGCCTGGGCGATGGAGCAAGACCTTGTCTCAAAATAATAATAGGCTGGGCACGGTGGCTCACGCCTGTAATCCCAGCACTTTGGGAGGCCGAGGTGGGTGGATCACCTGAGGTCAGGAGTTCAGACCAGCCTGGCCAACAGGGTGAAACCTTGTCTGTACTAAAAATACAAAACTTAGAGAGGAGTGGTGGCAAGTGCCTGTAATCACAGCTACTTAGGAGGCTGAGGCAGGAGAATTGCTTGAACCCGAGAGAAGGAGGCTGCAGAGAGCTGAGATCATGCCATCGCACTCCAGCCTGGGTGACAGCAAGACTCCATCTCAAAATAGTAATAATAATAATAATAATATAAGGAAAGAGATGCTCATGTGTTTTGGGGACCTTGAATTTTTGCAATATCACTGGAGGACAGTTTGTCAATAACATTTAAATTTAAGCCGCACCTGCTCCTTAAGCCGGCATTTCATACCTTTGCACTTAGAATGGAGGCAGCATGGTATGGTGATCAACACTGCTGTATTCCAGCCTGGGGGACAGAGCAAGACTCCATCTCAGAAAAAAAAAAAACCAAGGACGAAAACAAAAAGAGTGAAGCTCTGGGCTGGGCACGGTGGCTAACAACTATAATGCCAGTGCTTTGGAAGACTAAGGTGAAAGGATTGCTTGGGCCCAGGAGTTCAAGACTAGCCTGGGTAACGTGGCAAGACCCCATCTCTATAAAAAGAAAACACACACACACACAAATTAGTTGAGTGTGGTGGTGCTGCTCAGGAGGCTGCTGTGCCAGCCACTTGGGAGGCTGAGGCTGCAGTGAACCATGACTGAGCCACTGCACTCCAACCTGGGCAACAGAATGAGACCCTGTTTCAAAAAAACAAAAAAAAGTAAGGCCCTGGCACTAGCCTGCCTGGGCCAGCTCCTCCAGGACACACCGCCTGTTGGAATACCAGCAAGTACCTGCACCTCTCTTTGCCTGTTTCCTCCTGGGTAAATAACCTTACAGGATCATTGTGAGACTCTAACGTTTGATTAACGGAAAGTCATTAAACAAGTTATTCACTGCAGCACTGTTGTTAATTATAGGGAGTAGAAAACAACCTAAGTGCCCCTTATTAGGAACAAGTTGAATAAATAAGGCACACCCATGTAGGCAGCCACTGGAAAAGCGGACAGAGACTCTTTGTTAATAAGGAACATTGGGCTGGGCGCGGTGGCTCATGCCTATAATCCCAGCACTTTAGGAGGCCTAGGTAGGCAGAACACTTGAAGTCAGGGGTTCAAGACCAGCCTAGCCAACATAGCAAAACCCCATCTCTGCTAAAATATATAAAAATTAGCCACGCATGGTAGTGTGCGCCTGTAATCCCAGCTACTCAGGAGACTGAGGCCAGAGAATTCTTTGAACCTGGGAGGCAGAGGCTACAGTGAGCCAAGATTGTGCCACTGCACTCCAGCCTAAGCAACAAAGCAAGACTCTGTCTCAAAAAAATAAATAAGGAAGATTGTTCAAGATGTATTGGTAACTAAAAATAGAGAAAAGCATATTAGAAAACATGTAAGTATGTATGCATATGTTTGCATATGCATAGAAAATTTCTGGATCAATACAGAAAATGTTACTAGCAGTAAATGAGATTTGGATCGGAAGGAAAATTTTATTTGTCAGTTAAGGGAGTTATTACATTTGAAAAAATGCTTGTTTATGGACTGGACGTGGTGACTCTTGCCTGTAATTCCAGCACTTTGGAAGGCCGAGGTGGGCGGATCACTTGAGGCCTGGAGTTCCAGACCAGGCTGGCCAACATGGTAAAACCTCATCTTTACTAAAAACACAAAAATTATTTGGGTGTGGTGGTGGGCGCCTATAGTCCCAGCTACTCGGAAGGCTGTGGCGGGAGAATTGCTTGACCTGGGAGGCAGAGGTTGCAGTGAGTTGAGGTCGTGCCACTGCACTCCAGTCTGGGTGACAGAACGAGACTCTCTATCAAAAAAAGAAAAAATTATTGTTTACTATGTGCATGTATTACTTTAATAACTAGTTTCAAATATTTTAAAGAATGGCTGTGGGGTTCCTGAAGTAGAATATTTGTTATTTTTTGTGTTATTAGGTTTGTTTGTTTTCATTTTTGTTTATTTGAGATAGAGTCTCACTTTTGCCCAGGCTGGAGTGCAGTGGTGTGACCTTAGCTCACCGCAACCTCCATCTTCCAGGTTCAAGCAACTCTTGTGCCTCAGCCTCCAGAGTAGCTCAGACTACATGCATGTGCCACCATACCCAGCTACTTTTTTTTTAGTAGAGACAGGGTTTCACCATGTTGGCCAGGCTGGTCTTCAACTCCTGACATCAAGTGATCCTCCCTCCTCAGCCTCCCAAACTGCTGGAATTACAGGTGTGAAATACCACGGCTGGCCAAACTCTGGACTTTTTGTCACCAATATTAGTCCCATGATGGCTTTTAATACCTGGCAGAACATGGCTGGGCATAGTGGCATATGTCCCTGTAGTCCTAACCACTCAAGAGGCTGAGGTGGGAGGATCACAGGAATCCAGGAGTTCAAATCCATCCTGGGAAACAACAAGACCCCATCTCTAAAAATTTTTTGTTTAACTGGCAGAACATTTTTGAATCTTGTATCCAGTAATCACCCCTGATTTAAAATACATACATATAGTCTTATAATCTTAATATCAACCAGAACACATGGGAATGTGACTGTGGTCCTGGTGTAACAGAATCTTTTTTTTTTTTTTTTTTTTTTTTTTTTTTTTTTTTTTGAATGGTTTGAAGGGGGGGCCCCGGCAAGTGGGGGTGGGGGGCAGAGCGCGGAAATGTCTCCATTACGTCAC
>CAUYNB010063567.1:0-65714 GCA_963574225.1 Lagothrix lagotricha
AAAACCTTTGAAAAATCAATGAATCCAGGAGCTGGTTTTTTGAAAAAATTAGCAAAATAGATAGACCACTAACCAGACTATTAAAGAAGAAAAGAGAGAAGAATCAAATAAACACAATAAAAAATGACAAAGGGGAGATCACCACTGATACCAGAAAAATACAAACTACCATCAGAGAATACTATAAACACCTCTATGAAAATAAATTCCTGGACACATACACCCTCGCAAGACTAAAACAGGAAGAAGACAAATCCCTGAATTGACCAATAAAAAATTCAGAAATTGAGGTAGTAACTAACAATCTACCAACCAAAAAAATCCCAGGACCAGACTGATTCACAGTCAAATACTACCAGAGGTACCAAGAGGAACTGGTACCATTCCTTCTAAAACTATTCCAAACAATAGAAAAAGAGGGACTCCTCCCTAACTCATTTTATGAGGCCAGCATCATCCTGATACCAAAACCTGGCAGAGACACAACAGAAAAAGAAAATTTCAGGCCAATATCACTGATGAACATCAGTCCAAAATTCCTCAATAAAATACTGGCAAATCGAATCCAGCAGCACATTGCAAATCTTTTCCACCATTATCAAATTGGCTTCATCCCTGGGAAGCAAGGCTGGTTCAACATACACAAATCAATACACCTAATCCATTACATAAATAGAATCAATGACAAAAAACACACAATTATCTCAAGAGATGCAGAAAAGATCTTTGAAAAATTCAACAGCCCTTCATGCTAAAAACACCCAATAAACTAGATATTGATGGAACATATCTCAAAATAATAAGAGCTATTTATGACAAACCCACAGCCAACATCATACTGAATAAGCCAAAGCTAGAAGCATCCCCTTTGAAAACCAGCACAAGACAAGGAAGCCCTCTCTCACCACTCCTATTCAACATAGTGTCGGATGTTCTGGACAGGGTAATCAGGCAAGAGAAAGAAATAAAGGGTATTCAAATAGGAGGAGAGGAAGTCAAATTATCTCTGTTTGCAGATGACATGATTATATATTTAGAAAACCCTATAGTCTCAACCCCAAAACCCCTGAAGCTAATAAGCAACTTCAGCAAAGTATCAGGATACAAAATCAATGTGCAAAAATCACAAGCATTCCTATGCGCCAATAATAGAGAGCCAAATCATGAGTAAAATCCCATTCACAATTGCTATAAAGAGTTAAAATACCTAGGAATACAACTTACAAGGGATGTGAAGGGCCTCTTCAAAGAGAAATACTAACCACGGCTCAAGGAAATGAGATGACAAACAAATGGAAAAACATTTCATGCTCATGGATAGGAAGAATTGATATCGTTAACATTGCCATACTGCTCAAAGTAAATTATAGATTCAATGCTATTCCTATCAAGCTACCATTGACTTTCTTGATAGAATTAGAAAAAACTACTTTAAAAGCAATAAGGAAAGGATTTCCTATTTAATCAATGATGTTGGGAAAACTGGCTAGCCATATGCAGAAAACTGAAACTGGAACCCTCTTTATCCTTTATACGAAAATTAACTTAAGATTGATTAAAGACTTAAATGTAAGACTTAAAACTATAAAAACCCTAGAAGAATACCTAGCAATGCCATTCAGGACATAGGCATGGGCAAAGACTTCATGACTAAAACACAAAAAGTCATTACAACAAAAGCCAAAATTGACAAATGGCATCTAATCAAACTGAAGATCTTCTGCACAGCAAGAGACACTATCATCAGAATGAACAGGCAACCTAGAAAATGGGAGAAATTTTTTTGCAATCTATCCATCTGACAAAGGGCTAATATCCAGAATCTACAAGGAATTTAAACAAATTTACAGTAAAAAAACAACTCCATCAAAAAGTGGGCAAAGGATATGAACACACTTTTCAAAAGAAGACATTTATGTGGCCAACAAACATGAGAAAAAGCTCATTATCACTGGTCATTAGAGAATTGCAAATCAAAACCACAATGAGGTACCATCTCATATCAGTTAGAATGGCTATCATTAAAAAGTCAAGGAACCACAGATGCTGGAGAGGATGTGGAGAAAGGAACACTTTTACACTGTTGATGGGAGTGTAAATTAGTTCAACCATTGTGGAAGACAGTGTGGTGATTCTTCAAGGAACTAGAACTAGAAATAGAAATATCATTTGGCCCAGTAATACCATTACTGTGTATACACAAAGAATTATAATTTTTCTACTATATAAAGACACACGCACATGTATGTTTATTGCAGTACTATTCACAATAGCAAAGACTTGGAACCAACTCAAATGCCCATCGATGATAGACTGGATAAAGAAAATGTGGCACACATAATACTATGTAGCCATAAAAAAGAATGAGTTAATGTCCTTTGCAGGGACATGGATGAAGCTGGAAAGCATAATTCTCAGAAAACTAACACAAAACAAAACAAACACTACATGTTCTCATTCATAAGTGGGAGTGGAACAATAAGAACATATGGGCACAGGGAGGGGAATATCACACATTGGAGCCTGTCAGGGGATGGGGGGCTAGGGTAGGGATAGCATGAGGAGAAATACCTAATGTAGATGACAGGTTGAATGGTGCAGCAAACCACCATGGCACATGTATACCTGTGTAACAAATCTGCACATTCTGCACATGTATCCCAGAAGTTAAAGTATAATAATAATAATAATAAAGAATAGAAAAGAAATGTCAGGTATTATTTCTGTGTTCTAAATTCTATTTCACTATATGCTATACTTATGCTACTACCAACATTGTGTTGATTACTGGTGCTCTGCAGTAAGTTTTGAAATGTGAGTCCTCCAACTTCATTTTTCTTTTTCAAGATCATTTTGTCTGTCTGAGATCCTTGAGTTTTCAAACGAATTTTAAGGTCAGCTTATTGGTTTCCACACAAAAAACGTTGCCCAATCTGTTCTTCCTTCTTAGCAACTGTATCATATATGAGATTTTCACATACACATGAAATGTTAAGTTATAACTCACTTGTAAATTTAGGAGAAGATGAAAATATTTGCAAGGTAATAATAATCTGCTCAGGTTTCATAAATTTTACCTCGACCCCATTTCTATAAAATTTTATGAAAATGTTTAAGTATGAATGTGATTTGGATGATACAAAAAATTCAGGGTAAAATGAAGGACAAGGATACCTGAAATTTCTGAGATAATATTGTCAAAAGAGTACTTCCACTTCATTTATTTCTTAATTCAAAAGTTTTTGTTAAGAAAACTATGTATAAAATATCCCAGGGTGCAATAGCTTTAAAAAGTTCTTTAACTAAATAATAGTAAAATAGATAGCTCATGCTGGAACATCTAAGCTCTAACTCAACCACAGCAGGAGAAGATCTATTCTTGCATTTGGTAAGCATTTGAGTACATTCTGTGTGTCATGATGAGGACACAAAGTGGTTCTCCCTGAGTTCAGTGTCTATTGTGGAGAAAATTATGATTCAGAGTGGTAAGTGCCAGGATAGCAGCAGGCACAGAGATCTTTAAAAACACCAAAGAGAGCATCTAATGAAGCCTGTCATTAATGTTTAAAATGCAGAAGGAAGAATAGTTTGAATTGTGAAGAAGTTAAAGAAAGGTGTTTCAGTGAGAGGAATTTTTTTTTTAACTTTTAAGTTCAAGGGTACAAGTGCAGTTACATAGGTAAACTGGTGTCATGGGGTTTTGTTGTATAGATTATTTCATCACCTGGGTATTAAGCCTAGTACCCATTAGCAATTTTTCCTGATCCTTTCCCTCTTCCCACCCTCTATCCTCCAAAATGCCCCAATGTCTGTTGTTCCTCTCTATGCATCCATGTGTTCTCATCATTTAGCTCCTACTTATAAGTGAGAACATGTAGCATCTGGTTTTCTGTTCTTGTTTTACTTTGCTAAGGATAATGGCCTCCAGCGCCATCCATGTCCCTGCAAAGGACATGATCTCATTCTTCCTTATGGCTGCATAGTATTGTATCATGTATGCATACCACCATTTCTTTATCTAGTCTATCACTGATGGGCATTTAGGTTGATTCCAGTCTTTGCTACTGTGAATCAAAAGAAGATACACATGTGACCAAAAATCATATGAAAAAAGCTCACCATCACTGATCATTAGAGAAATGCAAATCAAAACCACAATGAGGTACCATCTAACACCAGTATGAATGGCTATTACTAAAAAGTCAAAAGATAATAGATGCTGGTGATGTTGTGGAGAAAAAGGAATGCTTATACAATGTTAGTGGGAATGCAATTGAGTTTGACCATTGTAGAAGACAGTGTGGTGATTCCTCAAAGACCTAAAAAGAGAAATACCATTCAACCCAGCAATTCTATTATTGGGTATATACCTAAAGGAATATAAATCATTGTATTATAAAATCAGAGGAAAGTTTAAGTGCAAAAGTATGGAAATGAGAGACAGCATGGAATATTCAGAGAAGAGAAAATAGCTAGACCTAGAAGTGAGTGCAACATGTTCAACTTTATTATTATACAAGCATCTATTTTCCATTTAGAAGTTATCAGGGTTGAAAACAATTCTTTTCACTGGAGATAATGCAACTGTAGAACTGTTTAACTTGAAATGTGTACCTTAGATCCCTAATTACCAAAGAAATAAAGACATAGCAAAGTGAGACCTGAGGCTGATAGGACACACACTAAGCACATCTGCCCTCAGCTCCAAACTTTTTATCCACCACTGAATTGTTCCTTGGAATAATTGAGAACCAGAAATTAAATAACAAAGCCCTAATTACAGGGAATTTAGCTCTAAATCATACTGGAATTGTAGTAGCAAGATGATAGAAAAAAGGAAGGAAGCTATAAATGAATAGGGCCAACAAAACAATAGACATGCATAGAAGAACGGATTTCAGAGGAGGTCAAATTTAGAGCCTCTGAACTGGATGGTAAATTGGAGTTCAACATTAGCAGGAATCTATAGTACAGATTTTCAAGAAACGGTAATATCCAGGCAGGTAATTCTTATGAGTATCTGGTTTAAGAATTTGAAGGCAGTGATAATAAGACCCAGCCTCCATGGAAAAAGAAGAAATAGTGGCAAGGAATATCTACATAGTGCCAGACCCCTAACCTAGAGGAACATAGTTTCATCAGAAAAACTGAAGAGAAAATAAAGAAATCAATCCAGAAATGTAGTCATATGAATTGCGAAGACACATGGGATTTTTAAAAGCCTGAATCTCAGGGATCACAGGGATCTGTGATAAACTCCTAACATTATGACCACCAGGCTTAGGACAGTAGCTGTCCATAGGGTTCTTATGCCTACAGCTGGCCATAGGGTTCTGAAAGTACTGACTGCCATCAGCGGTGGAGAGCTGACTCCAGAATTGGTATCACTAAGTCTACAGGCCAACAATATCAGAGACTTCAAGGGCTAGAGAGGACCGAGCCAGATAGCAAGGTAAAAACAAAGCAATCATATTCCAGAGAAATATTTGGCTATTCAGAGATTTATTCTACCTGATAGTTACATAATATAAAGTTAAAATGTACATTGGATTAGCTAAGCCCCATTTGTTTCTAAATATTTATGGCAAAAGTTAACCAATAGCCAGATGGTGCACTGAACTTTCACTGTTGGTCTAGACATTTTGGCCCCATGGTAACAACCACTGAACACACGCTGCTGAATTGTAACTCTGCTATACATATGTGTCACTCTCAAACATTTTGCAAATACCTCCCCCAAAGATGAAATACAGCCTATTTAGGAAGGAATAAGTGGACTTATCCTCTACAAATGGAAATTCATTTTCAATTATCTTTAAATGCCTTTGTTCTATAGCATCATTTTTGATATAAATTCTGAACAAAATAAAAGTATCAAGATTTTTTTCAGAAAGCATATGTGTCACCCATCAAAGGTAATTTTATGTAATCAGCATTGAACTTTTAAGAAGACATTTTACCCATTTAAAAATTCTACTCCAAGCACCATTTCTAACTCTCCAGCAAGATACAAAAAAAATTTTAAATAATAAAATCACCCATCAGAAAAGTTCTTTTTGAATACTTCTTCCACAGGATGCTGTTTATTGAGTGAGAAAAGGGAAGCATAAGAGTACAACTATGTTGACTTCTAGAAGAGAGAATTCTGAGGGCTTGAGCATGTACTAAGTTAGTTACTTCATTGAAAATCAGGGAAAGTATTTCTTTTTATCTTATCTTTGCAATAATGAGGCTTATTAATATTATAAAAATAGGAATCATGGAAAACATTTGGGGAATGAGAAAGGAAGAAAGACTGCTATCTACTTTCTTTTAAAAAGGGGTTTTGATGAGAACATAAATACAGATTTAGAGAACTATTAAAACTCCAGCTACAAAGGAAATGAAAAACTTGAATTGTCTGTATTCTTGTCATCTACACGGCTATCCATCTCATAATAGCCTTATTGCAACTAGACATGGGGTGATGAATGCAGAAATGTCAGACAAAAAGAAATGTGTAAAGATAAAAGGCTATAGGGTGGGGGTAAAAAAAAAACCCATACAACAAAGAAGTGACTGCATGTTGCTTTTGTTATCATTTTGTTTCCAAAAGCTACCCAGGGGGCAGCTAAAAGCCAAAATTCCACAAAGATAGACGCAACCTACAAAAGGCCCCTGATGTTTCTGAAAAAAAAAATCATAATACAGAAAAAGATGGACAAACCTACCACTAAAGCTTTCTCTCTCTCTCTCCCTCTCTCTCTCTCTCTCTCCCTCTCTCTCTCTCTGTCTCTGTCTCTTTCTCTCTCTTTCTCTCATCTTTCTCTAAAGTTAAGGTCTAAGCTCACATACTGAACATGTTTTATTTAAGAATCTCAAAGCATTTTATCCACAATTAATTATTCTACCATTTCCCATTATCAGTCGAAGACTGAAAACCTTGAGAGTCAGGTTCAGCAGGAGCCTTTATGTCCTATTATGCAGAAATAGAGGATAAGTTACTGACTTGAGTGCCGCAAACATCAATAAGAGACCCATTGTTGCTTCCTTCTCTTATAACCACTCTCTTTTCCCAAAAATTGCTTATTGTAGTCTGCCAGAGATAAGAAAACAACATCATACAGTGTCTTTTCTTTATTGAGTCATTAATTGTACACTCCAGATATACATCATCTCCTCCTCTAAAGAATACATTTTAATTAAAGCAAATTGCATATAGAATTCTCTTAGTGTTAAAAGAAAAAAAAACTCCTAAAAACCATCATCAAGTTTTTTGTTTTTGTTTTTGTTTGTTTTTAAGTACTCTGACTCTTCCAAATTCTCATTCAGTCATGGTACAAATATTTAAGTAGACTTTATTCTCTAACTTTATTTCTTATTACACATAAAAATTACCTTATATAATAAAAATGAGAATATTCCATTATTTTCTCAAGTGGCACCACTGATACTCTAAAAGAGTATCTAAATTTTATTTGGGAAAAATTTATTCACCTGTGACACCATTAGAAAATCTTTCCCAAGAGTTCAATTATCATTAACTGAACTGACATTCATCAGTAGGGGGATACGTTTCTGCACAACAGTTAAAGAAGTCTTGGAGCATCTAGAGAACATATAGAACTGAAAGAGTAGGTAATGGAAAGGAAAAGAGAAGGAGGAAAAAACAGGCCAGTGAAAACGGTGTATGGATTATTACCTATTACTCACTCCTATAAGCCCAACCCACAAAATAACTTCACCAAAATCAATTAACTTGTCCACTCTAGGACACAAATTAAGATACTTGCCTCAGGTCCTCTCATCTGAACAAAATCCTCAAGATAACCAGAAAGTAGGTGAGGGGTGGTGTAGAAGAATGAGATAGAATTAAAAATGAAAGTAAGCTGAAGCTGTTGTCTTATATTGACAGCAAAAGTCAGTACAACTAGGGGTCTTAATTAGTTAATGGCAACAAGCAGATGAATAAAAATAAAATGCATTCTTTCCGACCAGCCAAAAAAATAAATAAAATTTGAAAAAAGAAAATATTATCTCCAATCAAAAGTGAGAAAGGAAAAAGAGAAGCATGATAAGTCCAAAATAAAGTGTTCCTAATAAGTATTGACTTACTTTAATTATGACAAAAGAATTGATTTAAACTTGACATTTATGAAATGTAAATTCTTAAAATAAATTTTTCCCAAATAAATCCAATAATGTGTTATACTAGAGGCACCAAAGAAAGATAAAGACACAAAAAACTACAGAAAACAAAAGGATTTAAAATATATATTAAGCAATATGTAATAATATAATTTAAGGTAAAAAATGTCCTAATGGATAAAGACGAGAATTTTACACTGAGCAAAAAATCCAACACACTAATAAAAATCTGATAATCATTAATATATACTCCCAATAATAAAATCTCATATAAAGCAAAAACTGCAATAATCACTGAAAAAAAATAATCTTTAGTTTTAGTAGAGATGATAATGTATCCATCTAAAACTAGTAAACAAAGCAATGAAAAAAGAACATAGAAGACAGGAATAATATTTTTAATAAATCTGAACTAATGGACATTTTGAAAAATGTATATCTAATAAACATAGAATATATATATTTTTTTGACAAAATAATATATTTAAAAATCTGTCATGAATTAGGTTAAAAAGGCAGCCTTGAATAAATTTCAAAGTATTATTTATTTTTGAGCACACAGATCATATTCTCTATAACAATATAAGAAATTAAAAATGAAGAGTAGTAATATCCCATGCAACTGAAAATTAATAATCTTATGTCCAAAAATCAATGGATTGAATAGTAAATAGCTCAAATTATGAAATACTTACAGTTACAAGATTATGAAAACACTACATACCATAATTTGAGAAACAAAGTGATGATAAATGTAAAGTCTAACTTATAAATAGAAAAAAATTAACAGGAAATAAGGACTACTAAAAAAATTAGTTAAGCATTCAACTCAAAAAATAAAAAATAAGCAAGAGAATTTTAAAACCAAGAAAGAAGGCAGTAATAAAAACCAGAAATCGACAAAATAGAAAAAATACAAGAGAAAGGATTAACAAAACAGCACAATTTTAAGAGACTAATATGGCAATTCATGGGAAATATTCATCGAGAAAAAATAACAAATGAATACATAAGCAAAATTCTGAAAGAAAAGGAAAATATCACAGATTACAGAGCAGATTTTTTAAAATAATAAATGAATCTTTTGAGTGACAACATGGGCTAATAAGAAAAAACTGGAATAGATCAACAACCATTAAAAATAATAAGATTAAAGAAGAAGTAATCACCCAGATAGATTTTTCAGGTAGTTTACCAGACATCCAAGGAACATGTAATAACCTACAGCTTCTATGGTACTCACTGGACTTGTGCAATGTGACAATTATAATTGGAAAATTTTAAAATTAATATGAAAGAATAAAATTCTAAAAATAACTATGACAATCCTGGAAGAAAAGAGAAAATAATGAAGACTAATTCTATCAGCCATTAAGATATTTTATAAGGCTACAATAATTAAGGTAGTACTGTACTAATAGAAAAGGAAGCCAGATCAATGTACATCCACCTTATACCAATGTTTCACATAAATATAATAATTTAGACAACAAGAAATATTGGAAAGAGTTACGGGTTTATGTATTAGTGAAGCTATTTTAGGGTAAAACTTGGTAGCATCTGGTAAAACTAAGTATATGCATAGCGTATGCTCTGTTCTACTTTTGGCTTTAAACTCTCAGGGAAACTTTCATACCTGATTACAAAGAGGAAATTATAAACATGCTCATTGTAGTATTGTTTGTAACAGCAAAACCTTGGAAGCATCTATAAATATCCATCTAGGTAAAAAGATAAATTAAATGCTGTATGAGGTATATTTTAATGGTAAAATTATGTATATCAAATTTAGACAGATCTTAGAAGAAGTTTTGGGAAACAAAAGTCAAAAATAGAATGAGAGGCACATCAAAATATAACAGTAAAGATGCTTTAAGTAAATGCAAAACATATATATCCTGTATACATCACATATACAAAATATATATATTATATATTATTTTACATTTTATAATATGTAGTTATATAAAAAGAAAGAATAGAAAGTACATACATACAGAAAGTAGAAGTGAGTGGGAATGGCGATAGAATTTTTTTATTTTAAAGAAGAAATAAAATAAGCTTATTAAATTCATGAATGCTTGTTTGAGTGATGTTTTGGCACTGAAAATCAATTAAAGAGCTAGATTCACATTGGAATGATACAGTGCAGAACATAGAAAAAAAATAAGAGGAAAAAACTAACAAGCAGAGAGTGCCAGCATCTCTCAGTCTTTCACCAAACTTCCTGTACAAGAAATAAACAAAAATATTGATGGAAGCTCTGGATTTCCATAGATCATGAAATTAGAGAATTCAGGTCACCACTGTCATCTAGATAATGCAAACCTGTAGCAGGTCTCAACTGACATCTCACTTAGATTTATAACAATCAAACTTTTATTGAGGGCAAACCATATCTTAATTTAGTTAAGCTCAACAACTTAAAACATGTTTCGTATGCATAAGATATTGTGCTAGAGGCTGCTTTGGCTTATGAGATGATTGGAAGGGCAGAAAAGATGTCTTTTAATCACATTTATAGAATATCCAAAATAGCGTCACACATTCAAATTACTCATCATGCTCAGAGAAGTTAAATGACTTGCCTGATATCACACAGCTAATATATGGACTAAAAATGAGAAGCTGAGATATTGAAAGTTCTGAGCAATTTAGATAAATGCTAAAAATAAAATTAGAAGAAATTCACAGCAATATCTTATTTAAACAAAAAAGAATAACCAATATTAAATATAGAAGTAAATATATTTTAATGACATGAAAAATATGGTAATATCATATTGTGTGGGTACCAAAGATAGAAGTAGGCCACTGTAGAAACAAAAAAAGAATATAAATGATAATAATAACATGCTATCTACACTAGATGACGTGTTTTTATTGTTGCTTTCCCTCTAACGTAAGTGGTTTGACCTCAAGACCTCAATGCGATGCCTCTCTCTTACTGAACCTGTTGTCACTTGGTGGTCTTCCAGCACAGAGCCTGAACTGTCAGAGTCTTATCTAAATCAGACACCACCACAGCTCTCTTGTATCATGATCCACAGCTTTTGAGGTCACTGGTATGACTTTATTTAGGCAGTAATAGTTACATTGTCAGTGACAACAATATAGTAGTCCCATCCTTATCTTCAGGGGATACATACTAAGACCACCAGTGGATGCCTGAAACCAAACTCTCCATATGCTACTATGTTTTTCCTCATACATACATAACTTCTAATAAAGTTTAATTTATAAATTAGGCATAGTACAACATTAACAACAACTGAAAATAAAATATGACAACTATAACAACATGTCAACTGGAATGTTGTTAAAATTGAAGATTATAGATTGAAGACATTATTAAATAAAAAAGATTTATTTGAACTGAAGCATTGTAATACCACAACAGTTGACTGATAACCAAGAGGGCTACTAAGTGACTAATGAGCAGACAGTGTGTACAGTGTGAATGCCCTTGACAAAGGACATGATTCATGTCCCAGGTAGGACAGAGCAGGATAGCACAGATTTCGCCACACCTCTCACAATGGCCCATAATCTAAAATTTATGAATTGTCTCTGGAATTTTTCATTCAATACTTTTAGACAACAGTTGAATGAGAATAACTAAAAGCGCAAAAAGCAAAACCAGGGATAAAGGTGGATGGCTGTAATTGCTCAATTAATCATCTAATTGTTAAATGATACAAAATCAGAATGAATCCACTAATATGTAACACTATTTTTTAACTTTCCACCAGCAATTTGGAAACTGAATGTATATGTAAGTAGGTGAACACGATTTGATAATAGATCATAAATTCATATTTTAACCCGGGCAGCCTCTGGTACAGCATTTCCATTCTTTGGACAGAAAAATAGAAAATTTTATTCTTATTGCTAGCCCTGTCCAGGGCCAGAGAAGAAATGGGAAGATTATTGTTCTCCTAAAAAAAAAAGACATGAATATAACCACAGGCCAACAACATCATTAGCCACTCATTCAATACTCCAGTAATGATTGATGTGAGTAGGGCAGTGTTAGTCTCTTGGGATTGTCCAGAGTGGCTCATGACAGCAATAGAATTATTGCAGTCAGCCCTAAGTCATCAATGTTGCTGCACTTCCCTTAAAAAACTCTATCCCCATGGCCTTTAGAGTTTGCACAGCTAATCTGCCTTATATATTTAACATTGGATTTCTTATTCAATCTCTGAAAGGAGTTTTTATTGGAATAGAAATTTGAAATTGTACTTTAACTTCCTTATCCATAAAAACAGATGATACAACTCGATGTTCTTAAAATATTTTATTATTCTAAGTCAGGATTTTTCATACTTATTTTAAAGGGATTTTTACTGGCTTCCTTTCTTATATTTGACTTCTTATCTCAGTGCTCTATTGCCCAAATTAAAATGGAAGGTTTGCTTTTGAAGAATATATTTAGAACATATAGGGTCAGAAATATAGAATCTATAGAATAGAATGAGCATAGGGCACTTTCCTTAGTTGAGACAACTTTTTTAAAGTGCAAAACAAACAAACAAAAAACAAATAAATCCTCTATAACTTCAGAGGTAAAAAGTGTGATAATTTGTGAGAAGTAAATATTTTTATTTCTTCTAAGATGACACAAAGGTGATGGGAAAACTGATGGCCTGGTGGAAGGTAATTTTGAGAGTTTTTTGGTCTGAGGGTCAAGAAAAAAACAAAATGGATATTGGGGCCACTGAATTCGTTACTTAACTAAAGAGGATCTTGTAAGAAAGAAGAACAACCAGTTCAAGAAAGAAAGAGTCAACACGTTTGTTTCCTCTACCTCCCAAAATCCCATTAAAATCACAGAAAACATATAAAAATTAATTCTATGGTTTTAGAAAACAAAAGCATTGCCTAAACAAAGTACAAGGATTTTCTGGAACAGAGAGAGAGAGAATATCTGGCATCAGATACATGCAGAAACAACAGCACAGAGTACAAAAAATACAAAATACAAAAAAGGCAAAAATACAAAAAAAGATCTAAGGAGACTAAGAGCCATACTTTCCAATAGAATTATGGAGAAACTACACAGCATCAACAACTACAGAAGACAGAAGCAAACTGTGGACAATTAATAATTGCATTAATGGAAATTATGAACTAGTAATCCCACTTCTTCTGTAAGGGAGATGGTTGGAGATATGAACCTCAGTTTAGCTTTATAAAAATGCTTAAGACTAAGTCTGTAAATAAAGTCGATGGAGGAGCAGTTACTTCCTTGTATAAATGTGTATTTATACACGCACAGAGACACACTAACTTAACATATAAACTCATACCCTGATAAAAGAGTAACTTAAACATCACAAAGAGGAACTTATAACTCTGTTTCATAAAATGGGATTATATCATAAAAATTATCTGAAGCACTGAATAAAAATTCATAAGATTATCTGTCATGTGCCAAATTTCAGAATATATGATAGAATATAAACAATATAAGAATAAGATAAATTGCTGTGATTAAATTATATGAAATGAAGGATGATTATTCTAACCATAACATCTAACAAAACTTATTTCATTCAATCTAACAAGACTTATTGGTTGATTTTGAAGGGAATCTGTGTAATGATTTGTAATATACAATTTAATTAAGAAAATAAATAAAACTGCAAGTTTAACCCAACAGGAAACCTTGAGATTACTATATAATGTTACTAGTGAACATTATACAGTTAATTTTGTGTGCCGCAAAGATCAAGATTACAATCACCGGTCAAGAAGAGAACTGGATCACCATGATAATGCAACTGCCAGTGCTTCACACTTTCATTGTGACGGTTCAAGAAAAATTTTGTTTGAAATGATATGGCTAAATCCATGATGTATCATTTAGTTTTCATTTAGCTGCAAGTAAGAGAAAACTCAGCTATCAGTTGGCATTTAATTATCTCAAATAATGAGAAGTCTTGAAGTAAGCAGTTCAATGGATACTGAAAAAGCTTAATGACTTTAAGTGACAATTTTTGATATAAACTTATAACTCAAATGTATGAGGATACTGACAAAGAAGTAACTGAGGTGACCATCAAATAAATAAATAAATACCTTCAACACATAGCTAAGGTCTACATCAACTTAGTTATATATCATAACTTATTCCTCTGCCTCCTGTTTGTCAATTTATGTAACTTCGTTATTTTTAATAAAATATGCATGCTAATTTCTAGAATTTTAAAATAGGAAAGAATTTGACCTTGTACATAAAAAAAGAAAAACATAAATGAATAATTTTAGCACATTATGGCTTAACTCAAAATAACAACATTATCAGGTATTCAAGGACCCAGAAATTTCAGCATGTACTCACTCCTACTAAAAAGTTTAATCCTGGACATATTTCAGTAAAACAAAAACTCAATGTAAGAGACAAACATGGGATCCAAGAAACAGTGAAATCACCTAATATATTAGTCTGGTGGATGATATAACAAAATACTGTAGACTGGGTGACTTCACAAAAATTTATTTTATGGAAGTCTGGAAACTGGACATCCAAAATTAGGATACCAGTATATTCAGTTCCTGATGAGGGCTCTCTTGATAATGTGCTAACAGCCACAATTTCACTGTGTGCTCACATGACCTCTTCTCAGTCTATGCTTGGAGAGACAGCACTCTGGTTCCCTTCTTAGAAGGATACTAACCCTTTCAGATTGGGGGCCTAACTTTATGACATTATTTAATTTTAATTACCTCCTAAAGACCCTGTTTCCACATATAGACACATTTCAAGTTACAGCTTCAATATATGAATTTTGGGGAGACACAATTTAGTCCATAGCACTTAAGGTGTTCAATTAAAAAAAGAACTTTGTGCAAAAGCTGTGCCATCAGTTAATTTTATATATATATAGTATATATTATTGGTTCAAATTAGAACAGGAAATCTGGGATATTTGTGAAAAAGTCTTCAAATTAGAGAGAATATTATATATAGGTCATATGAGTAAGAATATAAAAATTAAATTGTCATGTGATTTAATGAGAAAGCATTCCTCTTTTTATCAACAGAAAAAAATTAAAAGTAGAAACAAATACAAATAAAAAGTTATGATCCAAACCAAGTAATCATACATAGTATGATTTTGAGTAATTGATTAGATTATAAGAAATAACAGTTTTTGAAATAACAAAGCCAAAATATTTAGTCAAATAATACAGATATATAAATAAGACTAGCACTCTGAATTCAAGCTTTCTTGTTTTATAAATCTGCCTTTTCATACTTAAAGAGTAATCTTAAAGGTAGATTAAGATTTTAAACTTGTTTTTACATTAATGAAAGGCAATCTGATTTTATATGGTGGTATATTAAGTTTTTCTATTTGGAAACTTTACCCTCTGAGAAATATGAAGCTCTAATGTCACACTAATAATTCCCATCACAATAATAAAATGTTATCAAATATCTTTTCACTTTTCCTTGATCTTTAACTTTGGAAAAACATTTTAGCAACTAATAATACATTTTAAAAAAATAACTAAAGTCTAACATTTTCATTTTAGTATATTTTTCCTTCTGTCAAATTCAAGTAAAGTTAAGCTTAATGTGTTTCAAGATGTCAACCACCATTCTTTGGATGACAGGAATATGAACAATTTCCACTTTATTTTTGATCCTTTTTGATATTTTTTTAAGTTTCCCACCATAAACACATTATTCTTAAAATCAGAACAGACTGATGAATGTTATTTTTAATTGAAAGAATAATTAAATGTCAAATAAAGAAATACTGATATTAAGGGTGAAATAGCTGTGGGGAACCTGGTCGTGGTTCTATATTATCTCTAAAAGTAGAGACAAGGAAGAAAGGATTAAAAGAAATGAAAAAGAAGAGATCACTAGACTAACTGTTTTGCACAATTGGAAACAGGTGAATATAACAGAATCCAATCTCAAAAATGTGTGAATGTCAGTCATTTGAAAAGTAAAACATATTTGCCCTAGATGCTGTAAATATTTGAAAAGATGTCTGGATACCCTTCCTTTAATTATCTTTACTTTTTGGGTTTTTTTTTTTTTTTTGGTATTTGCTAGAAACAATTTTGATTATAGATAGCAAAAAGCATGGATAAGAGGTTTATTCTGATTTTGTAATAACAATAAACAACAAAATTTTGTTGAGCCTGGACTATATAATAGAAACAAAACACTTTACATTAAATTTGCTTGTTTAATCCTCCCAACACTGCCTTGAGGTAGGTATGGCTATCCTCACCTGACAGATTAGAAAACCCAGATGACATAAAGAGTTTAATCACTTGCACCAGGTCACTCAAAGTAAGCAGAAGCTCAGTAATAATCCAGACAGTTTGACTTCTGAAGCCAGCTCTAAACTGCGACACAAAGTTGTCCTTAACAGGACAAAAAAATTGATTGATCCTCGCTCCAAGATGAATCAAGAACTACGTGAGGTAAAAGTGAGAATCAGTTTTCAATTTCCAACTTGGTTTATATAAAAAGATAGAGGCTTTCTCTTTGTGACTAAACTTGTTACCAAAAAAGTGAAATTAATTAATCTTTGAAAAGCATTCTATAATTTACAAAGCATGATTACATGTTAGAGATAATTTAATGGACGAAAATCTTAAAGAGTCAGTGGTATTACAGAATATGAACATCAGAGAACAGAGATGGCTCACCTATTCACAAGAGTCAGAATGAAACTATGCTTTCTAGCTTGGATGCTATTCTTTTTCCATCACTGTATTCACAATGAATGCCAGTACTAACACTATCATTTGCAGCAACATGGATAGAGCTTGAGGAAATTATGCTTAGTAAAATAAGCCAGGAACAGAAAGTTCTCACTTATATGTGGAAGATAAAATAGTTGGTTTCAAGGAAGTAAAAAGTAGGAAACAGGACAACAGAGACTGGGAAAGCTGAAGGCTGAAAGAGATAGAAAAAAATATGTTAAAGAATACGAAATTATAGTTAGACAGGAAGAATGAATTTTAGTGTTCTATGCCACTATAGGATGAGTATAATTAACAATAATATATAGTTTCAAATATCCAGAACTAGGATATTGAATGTTCCAACATAAAGAAATGATATATGTTTGAGATGATGGATATGCTAATTACCCTGATCTGATCAGTGTACATCATATGTATCAAAACATCACTCTGTGCCCTATGAATATGTACAATCATCATTTGTCAATTAAAAAAAATTAAAACTTTTACAGCAGCAACTCCAGCTGGACACAGTGGCAAACACCTATAGTCCCAGCTACTTGAGAGGCCAAGGAAGGGTTACTTGAACCCGGGAGTTTGAGACCAGCCTGGGCAACATAGTGAAAAACTTGTCTCTAACATAAGAATAATAATAATAAATAAATAAATAATAAGCTGAGTAACTGGAGGCATCATGCTACCCAACTCCAAACTATATAATATGATTTGGCTATGTCCCCACCCAAATCTCATCTTGAATTGTAGTTCCCATAATCCCCACATGCAGTGGGAGGGACCTGGTGGGAGTTAATTGAATCATGGGGACAGTTACCTATATGCTGTTCTTGTGACAGTGAGTGAATTCTCACAAGAACTGATGGTTTTGTAAGGGGCTTTTCCCCCTTTTGTTTGGAACTTGTCCTTGCTGCTGCCATGTGAAGAAGGATGTGTTTGCTTCACCTTGTGCCATGATTGTAAGTTTCCTGAGGCCTCCTCAGCCCTGCAGAACTGTGAATCAATTAAACCTCTTTCCTTTATAAATTATCCAGTATTGGATATGTCTTTATTAGCAGCATGAGAATGGACTAATATACTAGACTATAGGGCTACAGTAACTAAAACACAAAATAGCATGGTACCAGTACAAAAACAGACACATAAACCAGTGGAACAGAATAGAGAGCCCAGAAATAAGTCCACACACCAACAACCATCTGATCTTTGAAAAACCTGATGAAAACAAGCAATGGGGAAAGGACTCCCTATTCAATAAATAGTGCTGGTATAACTGACTAGACATATGCAAAAGATTGAAACTGGACCCCTTCCTCACACCATATACAAAAATCAACTCAAGATAGATCAAAGACTTAAATGTAAAATCCAAACCTGTAAAAGCCCTAGAAGACAACCTAGGGCTTTTACCATTCTGGACAAAGAAATGGCCAAAGATTTTACGATGAAGAAGCCAAAAGCAATCACAACGAAATCAAAAATTAACAAATATGATCTAACTAAACTCAAGAGCAAAAGAAATTATCAACATAATAAACAGGCAACCTATAGAATGAGAAAAGATATTTACAAACTATGCATCTTACAAAAGTCTAATATTCAACATCTATGAGAAACTTAAACAAATCCATAAGAAAAAACAAATAACCCCATTAAAAATTGAGCAAAAGACATGAACAGCCACTTTTCAAAAGAAGACGTACATGTGGCCAACAAGCATATGAAAAAAGCCTCGACATCATTGATCATTAGAAAAATGCAAATCAAAACCACAGTGAGATACCATTTTATGCCAATCAGAAGTCTATTATTAAAAAGTCACAAAATAACTGGTGCTGACAAGGTTATGGAAGAAAAGGACGCTTATACAGTGTTGGTGGGAATGTAAAATAGTTCACCTGCTATGGGAAATAGTGTGGTGATTCCTTAAAGACCTAAAAACAGCACTACCATGTGTCCCAGCAATTCCATTACTGGGCATTTACCCAAAGAAATGTAAATCATTCTACTATAAAGATACAACATGCACATTTGTGTTCATTGCAGCAGTATTCTCAATAGCAAAACATGAAATCTACCTAAATACTCATTATTGGTAGGCTTGTTTTTATAACAATGTGGTACATATATATCATGCTATATTATGCAGCCTAAAAAAAGAACAAGATTATGACCTTTGCAGGAACATAGATGGAGCTGGAGGCCATTATCCTTAGCAAACTAACACAGGAACAGAAAACCAAATACTGCATATTCTCACTTATAAGTGGGAGCTAAATAATGAGAACACATGGACACATAGAGGGGAACAACAGACACTGGGGCCTGTGAGAGGGTAGAGGTAGGTAGGAGAGATAGGGTCAGGAAAAATAATGAATATGTGCTAGGCTTAATACCTGGGTGACAAAATAATTGGTACAACACAACCCCATGACAAAAGTTTAACTACATAAAAAACCTGCATATGTAATCCCTGAACCTAAAATAAAAGTTAAGAAAAAAAGCAACAATTATTTAAAATCTATCTTCATTTGAGAAATGTCAGGAAGAAATATAGAATTCTTTTTATTGTTGCCGTAATCTGTTTTCCCCTTCATTCTTGTACTTCACTCCAGTTCCTACCACCGCCACCTTCACCCCCGACCCCGACCCAGTAGGGCACCTGCTCTACTGTGTTCAATATCTGTTCTTAAATTACCACGTATCCTTATAAATGCATTTTATGTCAAGCATTAATTTACAAAAATGGCATTGTGCTGTGACTTTTATTCTGCTCATCTTTGCTTTGTCAATCTCATGTTTGAGACTTGTATGTACATCTAGTCTACTGTTCCTAATTGTGTGTACTTTTTCTTGCTATGCAGCCACCAGAATTTCCTTATTCACTTGCCTCGTGATAGAAACCAGCTCTTCCCTTTTCCTTCTACTACAACAAATAACATTCTGACATAAGCCCTAAACTTGCTTCCTTAGTGACCTGAGAAAAATTTCCTGGCAGATATCCATTGGATAGATTATCATAAGACATGCATTTTCTTGTTTTCACTAAGGATTGTCAATCTACTTCTCATAAAATATATATCATTTATTCTCACTAGCAGAGCATAAAATTATAGTGTCTCACACCCCCTCCAACCTTTGTAGCATACTCTATTCTAATCATGGCCAATCTGACATATGTAAAATTTTATCTCAGTGCCAAGTTTAGTTCCATTTCTTGTATTATTACATTTCTTATGTACTCATTGGCAAATCAGGTTTCCCCTTTTCTAAGTTACCAATTCATATCCTTTGCCTATTTTTCTATTTGATTTCTTATATTTTTCTTATTTTTAAAAAATTTACTTTAAATTCTAGAAATGGATCCCTTGTTAACTTTACAAAATGCAAACATTGTCTATCAAGCAGTTATCTAAAACCTTACTCTTTCTATGACATCCTTTGTTGAGGAAAAGCACTTTTATTTTTATAGATTTAGGAGTACAAATGCAGTTGTGTTTCATGGATATATTTTGTTGTGGTAAAGTCTTGGCTTTTTTAAATGTACTCATCACCTGAAGAGCATACACGGTACCTAATAGGTAGTATTTCTTCTCTCACCACCCCCTCATCCTCCTACTTTTTGGAGTCTCCAATGCCCACTATTCCACTCTGCATGTCCATGTGTGCCCATTGTTTAGATCTGACTTATAAGTGAGAACATGTGGTATTTGATTTTCTGTTTCTGAGTTATTTCTTTTAGAATAATGGCCTCCAGTTCCATCCATGTTGCTGCAAAGGACATGACTTTTTTCTCTCTCTTTTTTTAATCACTCATACTACTCTGTTGCATATGTACCACATTTTTAAATCCAATCAACTGTTGATGGACACTTAGGCTGATTTCATGACTTTGCTGTTGTGAATGGTACTGTGGTAAATATAGGATGTCTTGCATCCTATATATGCCTGCACAAAAAAAAATGTGCAGGTGTCTTTTTCATATGATGATTTTTTTTCCTTTGGGTAGATCCGTAGTAGTGGGATTCCTGGATAGAATGGTCATTCTATTTTTAGTTATTTGAGAAATCTTCATATGGTGTTCTACAGAAGTTGTACTAATACATTTATACCAATGGTGCATAAGCATTTCCTTTATCCACATCTTCACCAACATCTGTTGTTTTGGGACTTTTTCATAATAGCTATTCTGGCTAGTGTAAGATGGTATCATACTTGCATGTTTTTAACTTTTAACTTCCATGTCTGAGTAGTAATGTTGAGCCTTTTTAATATGTTTGTTGGCTGTTTGTATGTCTTCATTAGAGAGAAATGTAAACATCTGTTCATGTCCTTTGTCCATTTTTCAATGGGATTATTATTATTTTTCTTGTTAAGTTGTTTGAATTATTTGCAGATTCTGGATATTAGCCCTTTGTCAGATGCATAGTTTACAAATATTTTCTTTATTGTGTAGGTTGTCTCTTTACACTATTGATTATTTTTTTCCTATGCAAAAGCTTTTTAATTTAAGTCCCCAAATCAAAGAGCCACATGCAGAATAATGAAACTCAACTCCTATCTCACCATATATGATAATTAATTCAAAATGATTAAAGACCTAAAACTATAAAAATCCAAAAAGGAAAACTAGAAAAATTTCTTAGGAACATTGGCTGAGGCAAAGAATTTATGACTAAATTCTCAAAAGGAAATACAACAAACACAAAAATATTTATTTCAATGTACTCAGATCTAGCCATTTATCATCTTAAAATTTATACTCCTGGAATTTCATTTAAAAATTCTTCTCCTCCTCTAAGTTACAAAATATTCACTATGTTTTCTTCTATCAGTTGTATTTAACCTTTCACAATAAGGATTTTAACATGTCAAATCTCCGGTAGATTAGTAAAACAAGGATTAGTGTTATTTTTCTTCACATAGGAAGCCAGATTTTTCCAATAACATACACTTAGCTGTTGCATTCCTTTGTCTTGTGGTTCATATTTATTAAATATTATATTCTTAGAAAACAAACAGATTTCACAGAAGGGCCTCATAATGGTAAAAGATTTTAACCAAGACACTAGCTGTGTCCCTTAAATCATATTTAAAAAAATGAATAGCCTATGACCCCCTTTCATTGTTTAGGACCCAAACTTTACTTAAGTTATAAGAACTATATTATATTATGTGGTGTTTAATTAGTACCTACCTGCTCCAGTCTTCAAATTCACTTACATTTTTAAACCTCTAAACCTTTCCTTCATTGTAAGAGCTTTATTTCAGAAAACAGTAATCTGCCCAGACTCCACTTCAGGGATTTCTAAAACCCATACATTTCTGGCAGAGCTGGTAGCTAACTTGCTATACCTATGCAAAACATTGGTCTTCCCAAGCTAAATTGTGAGACTCTTTTTCCAAGAAGAGCTGCATAAAGAGACAGTAAAAAATATTACGCAGCATGCATAATAATAAATGGGTAATCAAATCTCATGCTTCAAGAAATAAAGTAATTACTGCTGGATTTAGGAACCAGAGCCTACCTCCTCCATAAATAGCATTGTCCAAATCACTGGAGGCTTTGTGTATAAATGTGTGTGTGTGTTTAAGTATGTGTATTTATGGGGATTTGTGTGCAAGAGAGACAAATCATGTATATTAATAAAAATGTTGGAGTGAGACACAATATGCCTCTTCCTCCTAAATTTCTGGTATCAGTCAGTAGAAAAAGATCAGAGCCTAGGAGGCATGGAGTTACATTCTACTTGGGAATAATAAGTCCCAGATTTTCATTGTTCATTCTGCTTCTTTACTCACTAGAGAATAATCTCCCCTGAGACTGTGCCAAGGTCAAAAGGACCAAATAGCATTCATTAAAGAGATTGCTTCTGGAATGCCTCTTGCAAAACACTCATTTCTCCCTCTTGTGGTTTCGGTACATTTGACGGGTTGGAAACAAATCTAACATTTTTCACTGTGTCACCACTTCACAAAATACTATTTTTAAAAATACACATTTGCTATTATTTTACCCATAATGTAAGCCTATTTCACTTAACACTAATTCAGCTACATATAAAATCACTTAAATGGCAAAAGCCTTTTTTGATGGAGTTATTATTCTAAGCTCTAATCCTAACACTGTCAATGCCTTTCACCTTTTCAGCTTGGGCTAGTAGTAACCCATTCAACAATAGATATAAAAATCTTTGACCTAATTTCAAAGGTTCAGTGAAAATTATAGATTTATGTAATAAAAAGGTTATGGGACAGCTTAAAACTTAAATGTGATCTCTTTGCTTAAGATTATATCATATGAAATCAGTGCAAATTGATGGATATCCTTCTCACTAGACTGTAAACTCCTTGAAGGCCAAGATTGTGCTTTATTCACCTTTATATCCTCAGTGCCTGGCATGATACGGACAATCAATAAATTATACTGTTGGTGACTTCAACTATTAATATTGATCAGAAGCTCTGATTGGAAGTTTTATATTGTATTGACATTAAAAATATGGCAAATATAAATTAATGATTACTTAATGAAGACAGTTTGAGAAGAAGAGTACATGAAATAGAAGATTTTTTAAGTTGGGAATCATGCAATTACACCATCACTTTGTATATTATTTGATATTATTATGCTTTCTAACTTTGGATTTCTCCAGTGTGAGAGATAAATGTTAAATGTCTAATCCACAATAATATGAAAGAGATTTAAGAGTAAAACTATAACAAACACAATCTCTTAAATAGGCAGTCTTGTATTCTTGGTAATTCATCCTTAAGGTAGTTTTAAGTATTTCTGTAGGAATTGGAAGTGATTATTCAATAAGAAAATAATATGCAATCCTAGGCAAAACTAATTCCACCCAAAAATACTTCATCAGGAATTAAATCTGTTCTATACTATTATGAATTTATTGCTAGATTTTTAAAATTATTTTAATTGCTATTGAAGTGCCAGACGTATTCAGGAAAATGTGACTAACACTTCAGTCCAGGTGAGAGGAAAGCAATAGATAATATTCTAAGATCAATTTCATAAAAAAATTAAACAAGAAGGCATGTAGTATATAATGCATAGTAGAAGAATCATGTCTTACCTCACTAAAGACAACCTCGTGGTAGGAATCAGTCTTGCCCAACATCTAGCATGCTACCTCTTGCTCTCTCCTCTCAATAGATAGATAAATAAATATGTACAGATATACATATATATATTTTTGAAAAATTTTTTCTTATTCCCAGTACTTAGCATTTCAGCTTAGTCAAGTTTAGGAGAATAGACTTCATGTGGAAAAAAACAAAAAAATATATTAATTTGCCAACCTCAGTTGCCAGGCATCATAAAATGTCAAAAGCAGCAATCAAATAGCTAGAACATCCCTATTGTTTTGGAATAATTGTCACAAATTCTCCAAAAAAGAATACAATAATTGGCATATGGAAACAGATCAACAACATTTATTAAAGTCATTAGATCAAAATTGGCAAAGTATTTATCTGTCAGCTGTGTAACCTCCCTTTACCTGATTTCTAAAAAATAACAGGCTGTTTACCAAATAGAGAAGAAAGTCCAGGGTTAGGGCCACACACACATGAGTAAGACGATGGAGGTCCCGTTCCCTCAAACAATAACTACTCTCTACCATCTCCTACATTCTCTGAGAAAATTACATCCAGAAAGGGTTTCCCTAGGCTCAACCATTTTGATATTTAGGCTTCATCAGATAAATAATTCTCTTTCTGTAGATGTCAGGTTTTTAAACTCTGATCAAATGAAGAGCAATAAATATGATTATTACTACACATTACATACAAAAACTTCCAGGTAAATGCTGAATATGAGTCTTTAAAATAGCTCTAACTTTATAAAAATAGACTGGAAACTTAATGACATCAATTCTCCTTCAAAATTTTCTGGTTGATATTTATATTAAAAAATTTATCTTTCAGATGACTATGTTAACACATGGACTGCTCAGCTCACAATTTTTTTTCCTAGAAACTTGAAACTGACTCTGTGGCCAAGAATTAAAAGAGGGCCTGCATAAAGTCAACATTCAATAAATACTTACAGAGTTAACTATTGGAAGGAGGAAAAATTGGGTCATTACCAACACACAGCATTTTCTTATGTTGGCAAAAACATACTGACTAAAGTAAAGCATTCATAACCTACAAATAAGTGGATTTATTTAAGTTTTCAAACATGCCTTACATGGGCACACAGACCATATTTTCCTTATAAACGGATCAGAATGCACCTGACTCAGGAATTTTGTACAGCTTTCTGATGGGATAGGCAATATAGCAAATGTTATTTGGATGCTTAGAATGTTTATTTCAGCAATTTGTAAAACTGCAGGGAAAAATTGGGACAGTTTCTGAAAGCCTGGAATATATGGTCCCTATAACTATGAGAAATTAGAAAGTCAGAGACTAAGACAAGGAAAAACAACAGAGAAAAGGAAATTCAGGGGTCAGACAAGCTGCCTAAAAAAATATATATATTATTTTAAATGGAAAACTTTGGGACATCAGGATTAAGATTAGGATGTAGAAACTCTTCTAATGAACAAAAAAATGTGTTGCTCGTGAAACTCACAATTAACCAAGTCAGCTATTAAAATGTTATCTCTGTGCTGCGTAAGAGGAGGAAGAGGTTTTTATCTACGAATGCCAAATTATTCTTTATGGATGAAGCACTGATCTAGTTAATACACTAAAGCAAGGCTGTTTTACCCAGAGAAGGAAAGAATATGGCTAATGACAGAAAATGTAAACTAGCTAATACAAGGCTTAAAATGGAATTTGCACATTCCCAAACCAAAGAAATATACCTTTTCTCTCTGCTCTTCCTCTGCAAAAAAATAAAAAGATAAATAACTTCTTTAAGGAAGGTACCCAAATAGGCTTACTTATGTGTGAGCAGCCTGAGAGCTACTGGCTGTCAATGTCATTTTAGTCATTCTGCCAATATATGCTCTTTCTACTTCACACTGATTGGAAGGGTTTTCTAATTTCAGTCACCAGTTAGTCTGCTCACTCAAGCATCCTGCAGCCATACGTGAATTCTTCCTTATTACAAGGTCACTTTCACCTTACATCTCTGCCTTCAAGTTGGATGTGAAATATCCAGGTGTTCTGGATTATTAAAACATACACACAGTTTACCCTGCTTGAGAAAGATTATGTTCATTTTTCATGGGGTTTTACATCTCATAATAAGCTACCTGTGTGATGATCCATTTTCATTTCTAATTAGGATGTCCTCTGAATTCCCTTTTTGCTTCTTCAGACAAGAAAAAAATTAATCAAGAGATATCTTTGTAAGCTTCGAAACAATTAAAATGCAATTCTTGCAAGAGTGTTATCAGATCAAGAGAATCTGGAATTAGTTGTTTGGTATTGTCATTATCAAAGGCAAACTCTCACTCTAAATGTAAAACATGTCTGATAAGCCTTATTACATAAAGTTAAAATAGGATTTTTAAGAAGGAAAATGGATTCCTGAATCTGGTTATGGATATCTAAGGTCAACTTAACAGGGTGTCTATTATCAACGGGTGATTATGATAAGGGCTGTCTTGGAAGGGAGCAAATCCTGAGAAGTAATTGGATTTGCTAAATCCAGAGTCACTTTGGCTTTGGTTCTGGCACCTGCAACAAAAAAGGACAGCTGTTCTGGACACCCACCAAGTAAATACTATTAAGCTCATTAACACAAACATTTTGGCTATGATCAAGTGAAGTATCAGTTTAATCCATTCTGTGTCTTCTGTCAAGGGACTTACTCGGTCTTGCCCTGCTACTTAGAGAGGTTGTGGGGTAGAATTGGCAGGCCAACACAATCTCCATCTTTGACAGCTATGAGTTTTATCTATGATCCAAGTGAAATGGCATAATAATGATAATGATAATAATACCTCAGGTAGATAAACACCTCAACCCTAAGGAGCTCAGAGGACTCTGCTGATTATTTATCTAATTAATCCTCACCACATGGTTGGTGAGGAGACATGTGGCATTATCCTTGGTTTACAAATGAGAAAAACAGGGCAGAAGTGACTAGCCTGGCATCACCAAGTAAGCTACTTTGAAGAAAATAATATAGTCAAGGCTTCTCTTCTCTCAGTGCAATACTGTGATTAAAATTAGCAATGGTCACAATTTTAAATTTCTGGTAAAAACTACATATGTAACCATGAATACTACTATTTGGTAATTGCATTGTATTGCCCAGGGAGCAATAATCAAACAAAAATAAAGAGGTATGTGGATATATTACAGCCTCAAATTATATAAAAATCCCTTCCTATCCACGTATATTGACCACTGTGTTTGGATCAAGTTCTAATTGAATCAAAAGGGAGAAATGGGGCAGTTATTTAGGAAGCTTTTTAAGCACTATGCCACAAAAGGAGTTTAGAGACCACAAACAAACATATTTATTCCATAACCTATTGCATGCTTATTGTTTAAACCTCAGAATTTTACATCTTTAAAACTACTTGTAGTAAAACAATGATTTTCGTTCGTATTACTCAAATATTATCATAAATAAAACAATCTGGCAGATAGTATCTGATCCTTTAATTTAAAAAAAAATCTCAGCTTAAGGAAAAGTGACTACATAGATTTAGCTTAGAAAAACAGATATAGAAAGCATTGGGTCTCCATTCCATGAATCAACCTGTCCTTGTTTTTATAGGGCCAATTGAATATTTACTAACAACAACTGGCATTAATCCTCTGAACATTCACCGTGACAATGACAGCCTTTGAAACAACTGAAATTTGAGAAATTGCAAACTGTAAAAAAGGTATACATATTTTTCTGGAACTGTATGCTTTTTCTTTCTTTTTGCAGCAGTACAAATACTTTGTCTCTTTCTTCTTGCAACAATGAGGATAGTTTTACCTTTTTGCAGTCAGAATATATCTATAGCAATACCATAAAATAATTAGAAAGTAGGTTGAAGTTCAGAGAGAATTTTGCTCCTATCCAAAAGCCAGATAGACCACAATTTAACCTTGTTCACAGCCTCTGCTCCTGTAAAAGAAACAGTAAAGGAAAGATGGAATGAATAGAAAATAGACATATTTTCCTAACAGAAAATGTAATATCCAGCAAAGGGACAATAGGTGATTCATTTTAGAAGAATATTTTTAGTTTCAGCATTCACAACTTCTGACTTCCCTTAACTGTCCACTCTAAGTACATTTTAGTCATAGCGTAAGACCCTTAGTAAGATAATTATTAGTTAAATGTTTGACATTTTCATATGCTAGCACTATGCAAATATGTCTGACTTTTCATACGAGAGGCTTATGTTAGGCACTTTCACATTACTAAGTTATTTAATCTTCACAACAAACTTGTTCTTCTCATAGGCAAACATCCAGCAAATGTTGGTTGAATAAATGAATAATAGAGAAAGATGTTATCTTTATTTTACAGACAAGGAAACAGGTTCATACTGATAAAGTAATATGCCTGAGGCCATGTTGCCACTAAATGGCCAGGTCAGAGTTCAAATCCTGAAAATCTTACAATAAGTACATAATTTCTATTATACAATTGTCTCCCTAAATAGGTAACTAGTTTTTAAAAATTGCTTTATTTAAGGTAACTCTTTGAGTGTCATTTCTGAGCACCCAATAAGTATAATTGGGAGATAAGAGATATGCAATCTCATGAAGACATAACTAAATCGAAGAAAGTTAATGACTTAATTCCTCTCTACTTTCTTCTTTCTAAAGTAGACATATTGTTCAAATGAGTATGGTCTTAGGAGAACAAAGATTATAACATCCTTAACCCTTGCCTCCATGGCCATTAGAATATCGCTGAAGCTCCTCATGCCTCCCTCCTACTGTCCTAGCAAATATCCGGGAAATGTAACTGCTTTTGACATCTGACCTCAGGAGAAGGCAAATTGGAGAACTATTAAAAAAGTCACTATAGTAAATGTATACAAAAGAACCACAGATACAGGAAGGAAAAAGAAAATCTGAGAGAGTGAATGAGGAATGTTTACATTTTGTTTTAAATTACTATCAATAGACAACTCTTTCAGAAATGATCTTTGTAACCAAAAGCAAATATGCTAGACAATGGGAGTTATACATCTGAACTGATATTTAAGCTTGCCATGTTCACACACTTTCAAATGCGAACTTCGAAACATTTTGTGTTTTACTCGAAATACTTTAAAATTATGAATTTCACAATCATAGTGGAATGTAAAAGATCAGTTAAATGTCAATTTTAATTAGACATGATGATCTCCTTTTTGCATAGTTATAGAACCAGTGTATAGAACCAGTAAATATTGTCAGTGTAATTCACACATAAATATTAACAATTGAACAAATCCTGTATTTCATCATTTATTATTTACATATGAAGTATATGTTCTAATATTACTGTGCTATCTTGTCTCTTTTTGGTAAAATTCAAAACTGACATGACAGGGTTTCATACATTGTAAAATTCTCCATGGACTAATTGTGCAGCCTTGTGGATCATAGTCAGCTCTTCACTGTAGGGTCTTTACGTCCACAAGTGCACCCTTCAGATATGAGAGGCTTCAGTTTTAATGGACTCCTAAGTGCTAACAATAAACCAAAAATATAGAATAGTTAAAAGAGCAACATTGATATGGATTATGATCCTGTGCATTTTTAAACATTATCTAAACAGGATCCTTGCCATGCCAAGAATATATAAAACACACACACACACATATACCTAAGACTGGATAATTTGTAAAGGAAAGAGGTTTAATTGACTCACAGTTCTGCATTGCTGGGGAGGCCTCTGGAATAACTATACATAGTTATTCAACTTAGTTTAGCTAGTTCCTTTATGAAAGGTTTTCATTCCAAAGAGACTCACTTGACCCCACCTAAGAGGAATGCTCAAGCAAGTCACTGCAGATTAGGCTCTTTATACACAGTCTTTCACCTAGCCCTCATCGACTTCTTCATTATTTGCACTCCTTCATCTCATTTCTTTAGATGCAAAACCTATGCTGAAGCATACACAGGTTTCAATAGCTGAATCTATCAAAAAAAAAAAAAAAAACCTAGCTAAACATTATGAAAAGCCTCAAGTCTGCTGCCTATGAATGTCCTCCCTCATCTCCTACTCTCCACTTTTATCTACTGCCTTCTAAGTAGTACCTCGTGAAGACTAGATCTCTCTAGTTCCAGATCTGCCTCAATTCTCTTCCCTTGCTTTTTTCACTCCCAAATCTTATTTTAGCATTTTTCACTTTGGATCTTTCATTCACTAAACGAATGTTTATTGAGATCCCACCATGTGGTCAGCATTGTTTTAGATACGTAAAAGAGAGCAATGAATAGGAATCCTGGCTGTCACAAAACATCCACCTTAGTGTGGCACAGAGAGTAAAAGTAAACAACAGAATACATAACGTATTTTCAGGGAGCTGATGCTAAGAATAAAGCAAGGCAGCATATAAGCCTAGAGGATTAAAGTGGGGCAGGGAAGTCTCCTTTTAAATACATGGTCAGGAAAGACCTACAGGGGAAGGAGAACAGAGACTGTTTAATCAGGCTGCCATAACAACATACCATAGATTGGTGTGTTGTTAAACAACAGAAATTTATTTTCTCACAGTTCTGGAGGCTTTGGAGTCCAACATCAAGATGCCAGGACAGTCTTTCTGGTAAGCATTCCCTTCCTGGCTTGTGGACAGCTGCTGTGTCCTCACATGACGAGGAGACAGACAGAGAAAACTCTCTAGTTTGGATTCATATAAGGGCACTAATCTCATCATGAGGGTCTCACCCTCAAGACCTCATTTTAATCTAGTTACTTCCAAAATCCCCCTTCTGCAAACACCATTAATTTGGGAGTTTAGGCTTCAACATATTAAGGGTGGGAAAAAACAATTCATTCCATGGTGGAGCCCTGAATGACGTCAATGAGTGAAGACCTGATGGATGAGATATTCCAGGTAGAGTGCCATGAAGCAAGAATCAGCTTGGAGGATTTGAGGAACAGGCCAGTATAGTTAAAACAGAATGAGAAAGGTGGTGGGGGGGAGGTGATAAGAAGAAGTTTGGAGAGACAGACAAGGGACAGCGCATGCAGACATTATAGGAGCAGTGAGGAATGTAGAGATTATTTTGAATATAATGTAAATACACAGATGGATTTTGAGAAAGAACATTACTTGATCTAATTTATGTTTAAAAGAAAATCCGCCCCTCACCCCACTGCTGCTATGTGGAGAATTGACTGAAGTGGGAATATGAGTGAAAGCATCCTTATTCCTTGTTTGGAGGCTCTTAGAAAAGTCTAAGTGGGAGATAATGATCCTAGTTTAACAGTAGTGGAAATAGTGACAGGTGATGGGACTCAGTATGTATTTTGAAGGTAGAACCAACAGGACTTGCTGATAGAGTAGATATTGAAAGCAAGAAAAAAAGTGCCATAATGAGAGCAATGAAGGCTTATTTCTTAGTTTTGTCTTCAGCAATGACATAAACAGTAATATCATCTGCTGAGATTAATTAGAATTAGACAAGAAGGGGAGATATGATGAGACAAAAGTTAAGGGTTCAATTTAACATATAAAATTTGAGATGTCTCTTAATATCCAAATAAAGGCTTAATGCTGAGAAAGCCAATGGAAGGCTTACAAATGAACGTATAACTTGGAAGCCATCAGCAGAGACGTGGTATTTAATTCTATGGAACAAAATGAGGTCACTTAGGAGTGTCTAGAAAAATAAAGACA
The DNA here is from genome assembly GCA_963574225.1 of Lagothrix lagotricha. Lineage (NCBI taxonomy): Eukaryota > Metazoa > Chordata > Mammalia > Primates > Atelidae > Lagothrix > Lagothrix lagotricha. The sequence goes on from CAUYNB010063567.1 coordinate 31,632, forward strand.
GTATTAATCTGTTTTCACACTGCTATAAAGAAACTACCTGAGACTGGATAATTTATAAAGAAATGAGGTTTAATTGACTCATAGTTCTGCATTTCTGGGGAGACCTCAGGAAACTTACAGTCATAACAGAAGGTGAAGGGGAAACAGGAGTCTTCTTCACAAGGAGACAGGAGAAAGAGAGAGAGAGAGAGAGAGAGAGAGAGAGAGAGAGAAGGGGAACTTCCAAACATTTTCAGACCAACAGCCCTCATGAGAACTCCCTCACTATCGTGAGAATAGTGTAGAGGAAACCACCCCATGATCCAATCACCTACCACCAGATCACTCCCTGGACACATGGGGATTACAATTTGAGATGAGATTTGGGTAAGGACACAGAGCCAAACCATATCAGATGCCAACAGGCGAACTCTAGTGCTGCACATTTAGAGACTGGTAGCAGGAGGAAAAGTTAAGATATTGAGGAAAGGCTAGCAGAGCTGTAGAAAGAAAACCCAGGAGAGTGTTCAACCATGCCATACTCTGCTGAGAGCTTAAGGTGGAAAGGGACAGTCAATGGATCACTGGACTTGACAAGATGGAAGCCAATGGCTACTTCCATTTTTAGTAGACTTTTAGTGGTGTGATGGTGACAGAAAAAACTAATTGGAACAGGTTAAAGAAAGAATTGGAGAAAATAAAGTGTAGAAAGCCAGCAGAGACATTTCTTTCAAGGTGTTTTGCTCTTGAAAGAGATTAGAAAAACATGGCAGCAGCTACAGAGAACAATGGGTAAGGGAAAATTTCTTAAAATGGAAAATAATATCAAGTTTGTATGCTGACGGGAATCACTTAGGAGAGGAGAATTGACAAAGGCATAAAAAAAAAGAGACGGAGAGAATAACTGTAAGAAAAAAGATCTTGAGCAGGCAAGAGTGGATGGAATCTTGTGCCTAAGGAGAGAGTTTGGACATACTGAAGAGCAGAGAGAATTCTCTGAATCCAATAGAAGAAAAGTCAGGGTGTGGCTTCACATGCAGGTATGTTTTGAAAATTTGTTAGGGGAGAGATGGATGAGTTTTCTTCTGAATGAAGGAGGAGGAGATCGAATTTGAGGTTTGAAGAGAGAGCAAGTGTGTGGTAATTTTCACAGTAAATGAGAAAGTAAAATTATATCTTCTTTATAATAAAAGGGAATTTCTCTTAAAACTTAATTCCCATTGGCAACATTGTTTGTATAGATAATTATTTCAAATAATGTCACATATAATGAAGCCCACGTTTCCAAGAAATATAACCCCGCTGTTATTCAAGTAAGTGAAGTATTCCTTTCTTTCAAAACTAATACTACACTAATGAAATTTTGCTAACAAAATCCACCAAGTTGCTCATTATCTCCTATTAAGTAAAATGTTATTATATCTCATACTCTTTTTTTTTTATTAAGGAACTAAACTCTGTTAACCATATTTAGTCTGCTTTGGATAAAGAAAGTCCAAGTTTTTCAAGCAAGAAGCAATTATTTTAAAGAAAATAAGTTGACCATAAAAGATCTCCATCAGGTTCCAGCCCCAGCGGAGGTCCAGAAGGAGTGGGTGGATGGGCAAAAGGAACACTTGAGGGCTATAGGCAGGTGAATATGGTTTTATTCAGCAGCAGCTGTCATCAACAGCTTTCTTACACTGACTCTCTCACACTGTCCGCCCTGTGTCAGCTACTTGAGCCTGCATCTCCTACATGTAGCTGCATGGCCAGCTCTCTCCTGTCTTCAGAGTCAGCAGCTTAATTCTTTTTCTCTCTGGGCATGAGCATTAGCCATGCCGTTCCATGCCATGCCATGCCAAGCCGTGGCTCCCCTCTGTCCATCTACAAGATAGATAGCTTTGGCTCTATCCTTTTCTCTGGGCACCAGAGCCTGCAGAAACAGCCATGTTAGGCCAAGCTGAGCCCTGTGCCCAGTGTCCCCAGGGCAATAATGACTTTTACAGAATATAGTGGCTCAGAGCCAAGTATGAACTTACACAGACAAGTTATATAACAAGTGGAGAAGTGTGCCTGCACACCAAACTCACTTAGCCATGCTGGCCTGGATATCGCCTCAGCCTATTCCTTGACCAAAGCACATCCATGTGCCTTACAATCTCAATAAGGTGAAAAACACCCATTGTCACTGTATTTTCTAGAACACACACTAAACTTGAACATTAGAGAACAAAATAACCTGGAAAGATTTCCCTGAAAGTTTTAATAAGAGTACATACAATGAAGAGTTCAATTTACATTTAGATTTACTACTTCTTTCTCATTGTAATTGTTAGGTTCACGACTACACCAAAGGTCCCACTTGGGGTCAGATTCCAGCCCATGCTGAGGTCTGAGGGGAATGGGTGGATGAATGGCAGATAGCTGAAAGAACACTCTGGGGGCTGTAGGTAGGTGAAACGGAGTTTTATTCAGCAGCTCTCCCATCAGCAACTTACTCACATTAGCTCTCTCACTGTCCACCTTTATCTCAGCTATTTGCTCTGGCTCTGCAGCTCCTCTCAGCAGCCAGCTCCCAAGCACAGCCGCACAGCTAGTCTGCAAGGCCAGTTCTCCCTTACAGTGTTAGCAGCTTAACTCTTTCCCTCTGGGCCCAAGCCGATTCCTGCCTTCCCCCTGCCCTCCTTCAAGGTGATCAGCTCTTCCTTGCAGTGATCAGTAGTGTTACTCTCTCTCTGGGCACCAGAGCATGTACCATGTCAAGCCGTGCCGTACCGTGATTCCCCTCTGTCTGTCTGCAAGTTGAACAGCTCTGGTTCTTTTTATCTGGGTGCCAGCAACTCCTGTTCAGCGTTAGCAGGGCAGTTATACCTTCTACAGACAATAGTGGCTCAGAGCCAAGTATGAACTTACACAAACAGGTTATATAACAAGTAGAGCACGTGCCTGTGCACCAGTCCCACTGAGTCATGCATGCCTGAATGTCTGCCTCAGCCTAATTCATTACCAAAGCACATCCATGTACCTTACAATAATAATGGAGCTTTATTAATAAATACAAAACAAATTAAACATTGAATATTATACAAATATATACATGTTTTGGGAAGAATATATTATTAGAATCTCATTTGTTTAGAACCTGTCTTATCTATAATTCTAGTTTAAGTCACTTTCTCTATATGTAAATATTACTGTCTTCTCCTCTTTCTATAATCACCATGGAATTAATGTTTAGTGAAATCTAGATTACACTCATATTTAGAATATGCAAAATCTTGGTTAATCTGTACATTCAGTTAGGACTCAAGGGTGAACAGCTGCTGCTGCTCAGGCTCCCTGGAAAGTTGACTCTGAGCCAGGGACTAGCCTACAGCAAGCTTGCTAGGAAGTGCTGTAGGTGTTATCAGCTGGAGGAAGAGAGAAGGAAGAAGGGCTGAGCAGAGAGTGAGCTTGTGCTGCAGTACATTCTCAACAAAGTCCTCAGTTGAAACCACGAGAGCACTGCAGGCATGATGGCTTTTCAGAGTTGTCCCTAGCTGAGGAGAGGAAGAGAAGCCTTTGCACCCACCTTAAGCATCAGACACTGAGTATAAATTGCCCCTGGGAAGGGGACATAATTTGTACAAGGCAGTTCTCCTCAGCTGAGGACCATTTCCAGCTGTGATCTATCCTGCAGCAGCACTCCTGGCAGCTGGAGGAAAAGCCCTTTGGTCCCAAAGGAGTGGTCAGCACATGGTTCACTACAAGAGTAAAGATTATCTTAGCTCCATTGTAAAATTGAGGGGAAAAAACGGTAGTTTTAAGGGTTGCCTTTGAAAATGCAGAATCAAATTAGTTCTTTTTACAGGTACAATATGTTTTGCAGGAACAAGAACAAGTAAAGGATTCTTTTTTGGCTTTGAATATGTACTGACCTCAGAGAGTCCAGAGAGCTCCTCACCAGCAGCTCAGAGCTGAGAACTCTCATATGCACAAGATTCCCTATAATCACAAGAGGACTTGGATGGAATGTGACAAGTGCCATCTTTACATTTGAGGAAAGGTATTTAAGAGGTCCGTGCCACGGATTAACCGCAAATTAGAGGATGATCAGTCAAGAGTCAATAACTTGGTGGTCTCCACCCCTCTAACAGAAACAGAGAATATTGAGAATTATTAACATAGCTATCCTCTGATGAAAATCTAGAAAATGTGACTGGATAGTAGTAATGATGATGTCAGTAGTAATATCATTAGTTTTAGTAATAGTAGCAGTAGAGATAGTAAAGCCACTCATTAAGTAATGGATATGTTCTACATATCAGACATTGTATTAAGGACCATAATTTAATTACAAAAAGTAAAATAATTTCCACGTCTTCCTGCTGATGACAAGCAGAACTACAACTTGGCTACCTGTCTATATGACTCCAAAATATTATTTTTACTACATAAATGACGGTCTAGAAAAAAAGGTTTTAAACTCAAATTCCTTCAAAAGTTATATAAATAAAAATGGGCGAAGTGGGCTGCTGTGATGGTTAATATTGAGTGTCAGCTTGATTGAATTGAAGGATGGAAAGTACTGTTTCTGGGTGTGTCTGTGAGGGTGTTGCCAAAGAAGATTAACATTTGAGTCAGTGGACTGAGAAAGCCAGATTTCTGGATCTGGGTGGGCACAATCTAATCATCTTTCAGCATGGCCAGAATAAAAGCAGGCAAAAGAGCATGGAAAGACTAGACTGGTTTAGTCTTCTGGACTCCATCTTTTTCCCATGCTTGATGCTTCCTGCCCTCAAACATCGGACTCCAAGTTCTTCAGCTTTGGAACTTGGACTGGCTTCCTTGCTTCTCAGCTTGCATACAGCCTATAGTGGGACTTCACTTTGTGATTGTGTGAATCAATACTCCTCAATAAACTCCCTTTTATATATACATCTATCCTATTAGTTCCATCCCTCTAGAGAACCCTGACTAATACACTGCACATAACTTGCATTGCACATACTATTCGAGTAATGGAAGCTTAGATAATTTGGAGAAAGGAGATAATTAATATTCAACTCCCATCAAATATTATCATTTGGAAATGTTGGCTCCATCTGATCAAATATACCAACTTTTCAAGAAAAGCAAAAAAATACATAGTGTAATGTGAATTCACCCCTTTACTGTTGACTTAATTTTAAAATAAATAAATGTTAAACAAAACATGCCTGGAACAAGATTCAGCTACTTCTGAATTAGAAAGAGTTTGTTATTCTAGATGTCAATCTATTCTTGATTGGATTGGTTGAATTATAACCATAAAGCAAGAACTCAAGAAAAAAGAAGATAGAAAGGGGAGCTTCGGTGGTAAACCTGGAGTAAAAGCAAAACCATGGCTGAGACCTCAGCAGGTGGCCAACATTATTAGCCGGGCAGCAATAACACAAAGGAACTTGGCTAAGGGTGGACTATATCAGTTCAGCAGCAGTGGATTAAAGCATATTGAACACTAGAGGCAGTAATTTGTGGGGTTGGAAGACTTTTTGTCTCTATTATCAAAGGATATTGCCCAAAAGAAGGAAAAAAGCTTCGAGAGTAACACATTAGGCCACATGAGGATTTGGCAGCTCCGAATATGGCCCTAGAAATTGGTAGGAGAAACTGACAGCTGGGTTGTTGCCTTTGAGTTAAAACAATTAGGCTGAGAAGATCCTGGAGCAGCTGCCACTTGGTAACTTCATTGAGCAACGTGAAATAGGAGGAAAGCCTGGACTTTGAACTCAGATGAATCTCAGCTGGTCAGAGCTAACTTGCAGGATAGTGAAAGAGTTAGAAACAAATGTGTGTATAGGTACTTGAACAGAGTTTGAATATAGGCTAGCTTTGGCCAGAATTCAGTGAGTAGGATGAGAAGAAGCTTATGGCAGAAAGGAAACCATCCTAAACAGGAGAAGAGGGATAAAAATATTTCCTCTGACCCAGACCTGAAGACATGAAATGATCAAGTCCTAATTATAGCATCAAAAAAGCCCAAGCATTATTTTGAAGGGATGCAACAAAGTAGCTGATTTAAATATTAGCCAAAATGAATACAAATTAACTGCTAACCACCTACTCCGGCAAACCAGTAGGCACTGCCAGAAAGAAAGAAACAAGTGGCATTTGAGTGGGCAACATGATTAAGAGGTAAGATTTTTGCCCTAGGAATAGCAGGCCCTTAATATTCTCATTATGAGTACATCGAAAGTTTGGATTTGGTGAGAAGATGCAGAGAGGTTTAAAAAAATGTGAAAGAAGGGAGAATACCAACAGCCAACTTGCATATTGACAATACTGCCCAAGCCTAGTCAAAATCAAATAATTCCTTTCAATGGCCATGCCCAGTGAATCAAAGAGTGAATGAATCACACAGAAACATTTGATCATTTTTAAGAATCTCTACCTGTAAAAGATATACTAAAATATTATGGAGACAGCCCGAGATGAATATGACAATACCTGAACTCTGGTCCTAGTGACCACTCACCAGTCATGTGACCTTGAGCAAGGTGCTTAACCTCTTTATCCTCAGTATCTTTTTCCACAAAGTGGAGATAATGAGACCTGCTTGTCTTTCTTATCCAGTTATTAAGGAAGCTTAGTTGAATAATAAATGTCTCAGAAAACTATAAAATCCTGTGTCAGTATGTCATTCTAATAGTTTTGTTCCTATAAAATAAACCTCCTTAAATCTTTGCTTTGCTACTGTCACTCACACTCTATACATTTAAGGATGATCCACTGTCTAGCGAAAAATGTGTATCTTGAAAGCATTCACATATTTGACTCCAACTATTCACTTCTGCATTCTCCATACTAACAAACAAATTTTGTACTATTATGGACTGGTTCTTTCACTCAATCTATGAATTGACTCCAGAAAAAAAAACCCTTCAAGACTCAACTCAGTTTGCCTGCCTTTTTAGATGAATCCAGCCCATAACGATCTCCTTTTTATGTGAATGCCAACATCCTTTATTATTAATATTGTTAATTTAGTAATTTATAGTTGTCTAGGGTTTCTTTTTACCAGCTTTCTAATGCTTTTGAGCACTTTTATCTCATACATTATTAAAATCTCCCTCTGATTTTTCTTATTTCCCCAACTATACTGTATGTAAATTGAAAATACCAGGGACTACCCCCTGAACATATTTCTGTTTCTCTCATCAGTTAGTGGTATGAAAACAATAGCAGGCTCCTCCTAAAAACCTGAAATTTATTTCACTGCTGCCACTGCAATCACTGAACTTCTGTAAATCTGCCCTGCCTTGCAAAGACTCCTGTCTTCACAGCCACAACCCACTGCAACTGAGCTTGGCCTCTCAAGTGCAAAAACTCAGTCACAATATCATTCTGACTTGAGTTTATTTCAGAACTCACTTCATTGATCATAGCTCTGTCTGTGATGTGCCCCCACACATATTTAGATTGTGAGGCTACATACTATCATCAGAAACTGTCAGGCCAAAGTCTTGCCTGTGCAATAAATATTGCATAAAATTCAGCTTTTCTTGCCATCTCTTCCAATATTTGTTATCCCAAATGATTATCAAGAATCAATTACTTACTGACCCATCTTCTCTGCCCCTTGACTAAAAACTAGTAGAACAGAGACAAGTGGGCAGCCAAAGTCTATAAGCCCTGGGCCTTTCCTTCCTCATGTCCCATCTTTCTAGCCTGGTGATGCCCAATACCATGCCCACTAGTCACATATAACCATTAAGTACATGAAATGTGTCTAGTGCAACTAAGCAGCAGAATTTTTAATTTTAATTTATGTAAGTTTATATATTGAAGCAGAGTGAAATAGTTTTTTGTTAAACACAACTTTATAATATGTTCAGGATTACTTTTCACTTTATCCATTGAAAATTTAGCATTCAAAGTAAGGTGTGCTGTAAGTGTAAAACACACAATGGAGTTTGAAGATTTAGTATGCAAAAAAAATAAAATCACTTTAATAATTTCTATATGATGACTAGTTGAAATGATATTTGGACACAGCAGACTACATAAAAGCATATTATTAAATTAAGTTTGTAGCTTCATTTTTTACTTTTTTAATGTGGCTACCAAAATATTTACTATTAGATACATGGCATGTATTATTTTCCTATTGGAGGGTGCTGCTCTAGCTCATCACCTGGTACATGGAACGTGTTAATAACTCAGAATGTTATATACATTATCCCACTTCATGCTCACCATGATTCTGTTTTATAGGTGAGAAAACTGAGGTTTAGGAAGATGAAATGACATCAGTATTACACAGCTGGTAAGTGATGGAGCTAGGATTCATACTTAGATCTGTTTCTCACCAAAACCCATATTGAACAATTGATTGATTGGGTTATTTACCTCCTTGCATTACAAAATTACTGCTCTAATATGTTCACACATTTATTTTTTTAAATACAGCCCAAATTGCCTCGGCAATTACAAACAATAAAAAGTTCGGGCAAAAGTTGAACAAAAACTCAGTCTGGATTGTTTCCAAAACAGAATCCAAATTGGGCCAGTCAAGAGTATGATAATGGAAATACAATGAGGAAACAGCTGACAGGGTCACAGAACAACCAACACTCAAACGAGGCATAGGTTTAAATATTCCCGAAGCACTGTTGCAAACATGTCCTTTAACAATAATAAAATGATTCATTTCTCACCGTTTTCTCATTTCATTCCTGAAGGAAGTATTCCAAGCAATTCAAAGTCTTGGCCAATTGGCCTTCATCAGAATAATGAGTAGAGTATTAGTATATTTTTGGAATCTGAAGAATTGCTCCAAAGAAGGCTATTTGCAACTTGAATTTATACCCACTTCACATTAATTTCTGTATCTTGCCAGGCTTTCAAACTGCCTTTAGAAAGTAGCAGTGACAGTGACATCTGACCAGATTCCTGATGCTGCTTCAGAGACACATTCTCATGCAGAAATGGAGTATGATGATCCTGTCATCCGTTTTGGAAATCTAAATTTTTTTCTGCAACTATAAAATGGTAAGGGTAAGGCTGATAAGTGACACTGGCTTAACAGTTTATTATGTCACTGGAGGTGTTGATTCTTCTAGTATATGTCCTGAGTAAATAATGTAATAGTGCTGAAACTCTGTATCTGAGCTCTATAAATTATTGATCAGTGCTATCAAACTCAAAGAAATCCCTTTGAACATTTTTCCCAATTACAAATACTCTCTCAGTTATACACACACACACACTAGCAAGTATATCTTGCACAAATATGTATCTTTACTTATATGGGTTTCACTTTGCATTAGGACAAAAATATTTCTATGGAATAAATCAGAAATACTATTTGAAATCAAGTTGCATGTCATTTTATGCAGTGATACTAGGTGAGCCCAGATTCTCTTTGGAGTGTTAGTCCTATTCAAAATTGTAAAAATATGCTCCTCTTTTGACTGGATTAAAATCAGTCTTCTTTCTGAAATCTAGAGTGTGCCTACCCAGATGTAAGTCAAACATGTGGTTAAGGTACATTTTATCACAAGAATCTATTTACATTTTGTGAAGAAACTCTTGAAGCCTGGAAAGATTCATGATACTTAGGAGTGAATATGTAACAGTATAAATTTCAGACAGACAGGTATTGGGGAGAAAATATGAAAACAGAACTATTTCCTCCTCAAATGGTGTCATTTGGGCTGCTACCTACTCACAATGCCAGTCTTGCTCTTCAGAATCCCACTTAGTTGGAAATTTACATGTAAATTTTAGCTCTCCAATCAATTTTCCCTCCCTTTTTCTTTCTTTCCTTCAGCAAATATTTACAGTGAATGCTACATATATATTTCCTGCACCTGGCTCATGTAAACACACACCTTTTGGATGTCAGTTTCGGTGATGTGGTCACAGTAGGCCAACTTTAAGCCGTTTGGAAATAATGGCAAATAAAGAAAAATAGATGTCCAAGCCCCTCTCTCCTCTCTGAGAGTTTCCCAAATATCCCTGACCAGAAGCCAGAATCTTTCAGCTCTCTTTGAAGCCTCTGCTGCTTGTTTTGCTCCTGCAGCTTTCTACAGCTGCTGTCACATCTGTCTGAGATCACAGCAAGCTTGGCTGCTTTAATACTTTGGTATCTGTTATGTTAGCTCCTGCTGGAACCTGGCACCTCAACTCTTCTATCAGCTCAGATCATCGTCATTACCATCCAGGCTGACCTCAGTCTCAGCCAGCGGCTCTCATGTAGTCTCCCTGTCAGAGGCACACCTCAGGCAGTAGACAGTCACAAACTACTCCCCACGGCTGTGGGAAGAGGTTACATATGACTGCTAAGCTCAGTCATATTTTATCAAAGCCTTTGATCTCCGGTTTGATCTTTGCCAAGATCTGTGACACAAACAGGTCTTTGCTCACATGGCAACTGGTGCTTACTAACTCAGTTCCCTTTTTTTTACTTTGAGCATCCTGCTGTCTGTATATTAATGCTGTCTAACACTAAATGAAAGGTCAAAGTAAAAATAGGTGCTTTGTGATAGAAGACATTTTTTTCTTTCACCCTATTGGCTTTTTCCAGGGCCCCACACTTTTGCAAAGCTTTTCTTTGTACCTGCCTGAAGGGCATCATTAGATCATTTTCTGTCAGTTCCTTTTTTGTCTTGCAATAGGTAAGTTTTAGAGGGACCATAAGGTAAAATAATGCTATGTGTCTTGCACATTAACTTTATTAGATAAACATGTTTCGTTCATTTACTCATGACAACTGTTGAAAATGTTAAATGTTTATCTACTAAAATAACAGTTGAGTAAATGATACTTTATCAAGAAATGACTCAAAAATGTCTTTCTGTGTGTATGTTTATTTTGAATGGCTCTTGAAGAAAATAGTTCTGTTTTTAAAGGAATAATTAAAACCATTGTAATGAAGAGAATTCTGAAAACCTAGAAGAATTGAAAGAAGTCAGACACACACTCAGAATATGAACACTCAACAGGGGCAAGGATTGTGAACTTGACTCCTGAGCAATGGGAAGCCTTTCTGAAATGTAAGAGTAAGAATGGAAATGCTGGAAGCACTGAAAGAATCATTTGAATAGTGGCAGCAAGCAGAAATGGAACAGATGGACTGCTTAGAGGCAGAGGGTTTCCATGAAGAGAATCATTCAGGTAAAGACTAGGCCAGCAGTGGAGTGAGAGAAAAAAAAGCTGCAAATTTAAAGTGAGGCAGCAAGATTTGGCAATCGATGTGACAAATAAAGGGCAGGGATCTATAAAGCTCTCACAAGGGGGGTTGAATTTGGATGTCATAGAGAAAGACTGAAAACCAAAGCTGCTGCCTCCTGTGAAATACTATTAAGGAGATAACTACAGTGGGAAAGACATGTACACAAATAATAATAACATCTTACCCTAGCTCCAACATAAGCCATCCTGACCATCACTAGGCCTTATTAAGCAGATTAAAATTTAAAAAAAAAAGACTGAAAGTCATTCCAAATTTAAGAAATTTGTAGTTTCAAATACATGAGAAAAACATGATCAGAATATGATACAAATAAAATCAAAAAGGCATTATCACACAATGGAACCAGGCAAAAGATTAAGTTAAAGATTTGGCCACTGATTGACCCAGATTTTTACCTTTTATTTTGCCATAATATAATGGGTCATAAATAAGAATGATGAATAATAGCAACAGGCAGTATGACATTATAAATAGGACTTTATTATTTGAGTAACCTGGGACTTATTGTCAGCTCAGCATCTAATCACATGTGGACCTCCTGACATTCTTAACATCGCCTCACCTAATTGTGTACCTCAGTGGCTATTGCTTCTCAGCCTTTATCTTCAGCTATTTCCTCTTCTCAAATCTTAATTTTGGAGTACCCCAGGACTTATTCCTCAGCCTTCTTTCCTAAATATACTCCCTTTTTAAGAGATCCTATCTTGTCCCATGGCTTCAAATACCATCAATGTGCAAAATGATTCTCGAGTTTCTATTAAATATCCCTAACCCTGAAATCCTAATTCAGCTCCAGGCTCATAATCTTACTGAATATCTCTAAACATATCTAACAGATATCTCATAGTTAATGCATCCAGTACTGAATTCTGGATTTCTCCCCAACCCATCCATTTTTTCCCCAGGCTACTCATGTGTATTAATCCATTTTCACCCTGCTGATAAAGACATACCCAACACTGGGCAATTTACAAAAGAAAGATGTTTAATTGAGCTTACAATTCCTTGTAGCAGGGGAAGCCTGACAATCATGGTGGAAGGCAAGGAGGAGCAAGGTCCCATCCTGTCTTACATGGGTGGTAGCAAAGAGAGAATGAGGAAGATGCAAAAGCAGGAACCCCTAATAAAACCATCAGCTCTCATGAGACTTATTCACTACCACAAGAACAGTATGGGGGAAACCACCCTCCATGAATCAAGTATCTGCCACCAGGTCCCTCCGACATGTGGGAATTATGGGAGTACAATTCAAGATGAGATTTGGGTGAGGACACAGAGCCAAACCATGTCATTCTGTCCCTGGCCCCTGCCAAATCTCATGTCCTCACATTTCAAAACCAGTCATGCCTTCCAACAGTCCCCCAAAGTCTTAACTCATTTCAGCATTTACTCAAAAGTCCATAGTCCAAAGAGAAAAGGCAAGTCCCTTCCACCTATGAGCTTGTAAAATCAAAAGCAAGCCAGTTATTTCCTAGATACAATGGGATTATAGACATTGGGTAAATATAACTATTCCAAGTGGGAGAAATTGGCAAAAACAAAGAGACTGCAAGGCCCATGTGTGTCTGAAATCCAGTGGGGCAGTCAAATCTTAAAGCTCTAAAATGATCTCCTTTGACTTCCTGTCTCACATTCAGGTCATGCTGATGCAAGAGGTAGGTTCCCATGATCTTGGGAAGCTCCACCCCTGTGCCTTTGCAGGGTACAGCCTCCTTCCTGTCTGTTTTAATGGGCTGGCATTGAATTTCTGCCACTATCCCAGGCACACGGTGCAAAGTGTTGGTGGATTGGCCATTCGGGGATCTGGAGGATGTATGGCCTTCTCACAGCTCCACTAGGTGATGCCTCAGTAAGGACTCTGTGTGAGGGCTCTGACCCCACATTTCCCTTCTGCACTGCCCTAGCAGAGGTTCTACATGAGAGCCCCACCTCTGCAGCAAACTTCTGCCCAGGCATCCAGGCATTTCCATATATCTTCTGAAATCTAGACAGAGGTTTCCAAACCTCAATTCTTGACTTCTGTGCACTCACAGGCTCAGCAGCACATGGAAGCTGCCAAGGCTTGGGGCTTGCACCCTCTAAAGCCATGGCCCAAGCTCTACATTGGCCCCCTTTCAGCCATGGCTGGAGTGGCTGGGACATAGGGGACCAAGTCCCTAGGCTGCACACATTCCTGGGCCTGGCCCATGAAACCACTTTTTTCCTCCTAGGCCTCCAGGCCTGTGATGGGAGGGGCTGCTGTGAAGACCTCTGGCATGCCCTGGAGACATTTTCCCCATTGTCTTGGTAATTAACATTTGGCTTCTCATCACTTATGCATATTTCTGCAGCTGTCTTCAATTTCTCCTCAGAAAATGGATTTATCTTGTCTACCACATTGTCAGGCTGCAAATTTTCTGAACTTCTATGCTCCGTTTTCCTTATAAAAATGAGTGCCTTCTAACAAAGGGCTAATATCCAGAATCTACAAAGAAATTAAACAGATATACAAGAAAAAAACAAACCCATTCAAAAGTAGGTGAAAGATATGAATAGACACTTCTCAAAAGAAGACATATATGAGGCCAACAAACATGAAAAAATGCTCATAATCACTGGTCATTAGAGAAATGCAAATTAAAACCACATTGAGGTATCATCTCATGCCAATTAGAATGGCGATCATTAAAAGATCTAGAGACAACAGATGCTGGAGAGGATGTGGAGAAATAGGAACACTCTTACACTGTTGGTGGGAGTTTAAATTAGTTCAACCATTGTGGAAGACAATGTGGCAATTCCTCAAGGATCTAGAAATAGAAATTCCATTTGACCCAGCAATCCCATTACTGGGTATATACCCAAAGGATTATAAATCGTTCTATTATAAAGACACACATACATGTATGTTCATTGCAGCACTGTGTACAATAGCAAAGACCTGGAACAAACCCAAATGCCCATCAATGATAGACTTGACAAGGAAAAGGTGGCATATATACACCGTAGAATACTGCCCAGACATAAAAAACAATGAGTTTGTGTTCTTTGCAGGGACTTGGATGAATCTGGAAACCATCATTCTCAGCAAACTTACACAAGAACAGAAAACCAAACACCACATGTTCTCACTCATAGGCGGGTGTTGAGCAATGACAACACATGGACTCAGGGAGAGGAGCATCACACACTGGGGGCAGTTGGTGGGGGGGCTAGGGGAGGGACGAGGGGTAGGGAGGGTGGGGAGGAATAACATGGGGAGAAATGCCGGATATAGATGAAGGGGGAATGGAGGCAGCAAACCACCTGGTTATGTATGCACCTATGCAACAAGCCTGCATGACCTGCACATGTTCCCCAGAACCTAAAGTACAATAATTAAAAAAAAAAAGTGTCTTTAACAGCATCCAAGTCACCTCTTGAATGCTTTGCTGCTTAGAAATTTCTTCCTCCAGACACCCTAAATCATCTCTCTCAAGTTCAAATTTCCACAAATCTCTAGGGCAGGGACAAAATGCCACCATTCTCTTTGCTAAAACATAACAAGAGTTACCTTTACTCCACTTCCCAACAAGTTCCTCATCTCCATCTGAGACCACCTCAGCCTGGAACTTATTTTCCACATTGCTATCCTGCTTTTGGTCAAAGTCATTCAACAAGTCTCTAGGAAGTTCCAAATTTTCACACATTTTCCTGTCTTTTCCAGAGCCCCAAACTGTTCCATCTTCTGCCTGTTAACCAGTTCCAAACTCACTACCACATTTTCGAGTATCTTTTCAGTAATTCCCCACTCTACTGGTACCAATTTACTGTATTGGTCTATTTTCATGCTGCTGATAAAGATATACCTGAGACTGGGTAATATACAAAAGAAAGAGATTTAACTGGACTTACAGTTCCATGTGGCTGGGGAAGCCTCAAAATCATCGTGGAAGGCAAAGAGGGGCAAGTCACATCTTATATGGATGGCAGCAGGCAGAGAGAGAAGGAGGAAGATACAAAAGCGGAAACCCCTGATAAAACCATTTGATCTCATGAGACTTATTCACTACCATGAGAACAGTATGAGGGAAAAAAGTCCACATGATCCAATTATCTCCCACTGTGTCCCTCCCATAACATGTGAGAATTACGGCAGTACAATTCAAGATGAGATTAGGATGGGGATACAGAGCCAAACCATATCACCATCTCAGCTTACCAGTATCACTGTCGACCTAGATAATCAAGAAGAAATTAGGAGGCAACCTTGATTTCTTTCTTTCTATCATCCCTTATATCCAACCCATTGTGTATCCTGTCGACTCCATTTCTCTCAAATTCACATCTATTACCACAGTGTATGATGTCATCACATCTCACTTGACTGAAATGGCCTACTAAGTGATCCTCTTTCTGCCAGATGATCTTTCAAAAATACATATCAGATCAATCTCATGTTATGTATATGCATAGTATATGTAATATATATAACATGAGATAATATATGTGCAAAAATATTTCAATAAAATTTAAAATAAAAGGCAACTTACCAGAACCTAAAAGCTCTCCATGATCTGGTTCCACAGTCCTCTTCAACCTCATCTGGTGATGCTCTCTCTCCTGCTTATTCACAATGTTCCAGCCACACAGGCCTCAGTTTTGCTTTTTTTCATGTGCTGAACCTTCATGGTTACACTTGCTATTGCTTGATTTAAAATGGTCTGCTCCATATCTTTGTAAGTCTAGCTTCTCTTTTTTTCAGTTTGCTTTTTAGTGTCACCCCTGAAAGGACCTTCCTTAAACACCAAATCTAACGTGGCCAATCCTCAACCATAGTCACTCTACTACAACCCCTGGTTCTTACATATAGGTTCACCACTTTATTCTCAGCAGCTAGAAAAGGGCTTGGCACAATGTAAATGCCCAATAAATATTTGTTTCTTAATTAGTCTGGGCCTCAGCTACCTCATTTATATATTTAAAAGCTATATTAGATGACTCCCAATTTTATCCAGTTCTATCATTTAAGTAACTTGAGCAAATAAGAAAAGTTTTATAGATGGACTCCTAGGTTAACACAATGTAGACACTTAATAAGTGTTTGTTAATAAATAAAATTATATCTAAGCTGGTTTTTGTACATATGTAAAGATGTAGTCACCAGAGCCTCTGACACACTGCTCTTTAGTGTGCAAAAGGGAAGTTTGATTTGCTTCCTGCTAATTTAATCTAATTCACCAAAGTAAATGCCACCTCAGCAAAATCCTCACAAACACAAGGCAATGAGAGCTGAAAACCAGCTGGCAGACATTAGCACTATAATGTATGTTGTTCACAGGCAGCATCTTTTCTGATTGGTCAGTCTCTGTATCATATAGAGGTTAAATATTTTGATTCTCACACATCTTATAGTTCTCAACCCATGGCTCAATTTAAGCCTATCATTTCGCAGAAATTTCTTCCTTTTTTTTTTTTTTTTTGTGATGTGAGTCCCCAATTTATTTATTTATTTATTTTATTATATATATATATATATTATTGCATTTTAGGTTTTGGGGTACATGTGAAGAACATGCAAGATTGTTGCATAGGTACACACATGGCAGTGTGATTTGCTGCATACAAAGATCTCAGTTGAAGTCTCAGTTAAGATTATACTAGGCAACAAATGGGCACTAAGCCAATTTAGTATTATAAACCAAGGACCAGAAAAGAGTTCATGGAGAATATTGGTCATATTTGTTTACAGCATATGTGACTTCATAAAATAAGTACCTACTCTTTTCTAAAAGTTGTTTGATTTCTTATTGATTGGATTGGAGTTTGTGGGTTTGTGAGCTTTTTTTCTTTTTACCTTGTTTTGTATTTTTCTGAATTGAGTTTTGATGAGCCTGTTCTGCCTCCTAGAAATACTTTCCCAAGTTATTACACACTTGGTGGTATTATTTGTATCCATCAGAACCACAGAGGAGACGCATTTGAGAAAGCGATTTAAAGATGTTATTGCTTCCATTTCTTTATGAGTTTACTGAGGAAAGCCTGGGCATCGTATAGATTTCTGCCATATCAAGAATTACTTTGTCTTTTAAAAGTTTAAATAATGTTGTTGCATAATAGAAAATTATTTGTGATTGTTCTCAGTCTTCTCAAAAAATATTGGAAATATATAAAATCTAATTAGAAGGAAAAGACAGGAATATTTAGGCTCAGCATTTCAGTACAACAATGAATCAGCTGTACTGAAATGTCAGAAAAATTTGTCTTCATACCACTACAATAGCTTAAACATTAATTAGTGTTCACTGGCTACTCTAAAATCTCATCATAAGTAAAAATTCTGTTTTATAATAAAATCTCTTCTTAAATATCTGAACTTATTAAAAATGAAACAGAAAATAGATATTTTTTAAATGATAGAAATGTACAATATTTTAAGTGAAGCTTAAAGTTCTCAAAATTATATTTCTATTCAAGCCTTAGAAGAACATTGAAAATATTTTCAAAATCACTCATGAATCATGGTTTCCTTTTGATGTTATTTATCGGTAAATAATATATGTAAGGTATCTCTGTCCACTGTAATTATGTATCTGTATCTTATCACAAATGGTAGATTGGGAGTTTCTTAGGAGAAGAACTTGGGTTTCATTGCCCTGTACATGCTCCCATATTGCACAGAAACTTGTACATGACAGGCACTCAATTTAAATGAAGGTATGAAATTCACAATGCTCTTATTTTGTTTATGAAAAATTAATGAGGTTACTTTAATTCAATTTTGAGATTTTGACATTCAAGAGACATTGGCCAAACAAATCCCTTTCCCTAATGGGTATTCATACTTATATTTCTGGAACTGTTGATGTTGCAAGTGGCAATAACTTCAGAAACATCAGAAATAAATTGCAGCAATGCCAAACACTCGGATTCAGGGTAGACCCATCAGTTCACAGTTTTGTCTGAAAAACTTTTTCAACTTTAATAAAAAGTAACCTAACAGGAAGTCCCCAAATTGACCAATTTTCCCAGTATTTTTTGTATTTGAAGTTAACATCAAACTAAAGCTCTTGCATCCTCTTCAGACAAGTGTTGATTCCCTGGTCCTATTACAGACCCAATAAAACATGAACAGAGATTACCTAAAGTTCTCATTTTACAATGTTAAGTGAATAAGCCAAGCTGGCTTAGAAATGCCTTTTTATATAAATGTAGAAAATACAATAACAATAAGTACTTTGATTTCACAAATGTTAAATAGAAATGTAAAAAGTAAAGTAAAATTAAATAAAAATCATTGTGGAAAGTTGAAATAAAGAAGGAATTGCCAAATAATAGAGCACTATCTATCTCCTAAAGTCTTCAGGGAGAGGAGACAGAAAGAAAGGAGAATATTTTTTTAATAAAAAAGAATAAGGTGATATATTCCAAAGAGTAAGGAAATTAGAAGACCTTAAAAAATATTAAGGGGACTGACTAATGACAAAAGAATTCCCAAAAGCTTTTCAATGACTTATAGGTGCAAACATCCTTTAAAATACCTGTTAAAGAGATCTTACATGTTCTTAAAAAGGAAGACTCAATGTTGTCAAGATATTAGTTCTTCCCAATTACTTCTATAGATTCAATGCAATTCCAATCAAAGTTTCAGCAAGTTATTTTGTGGATATTGACAAAACGATTCTAAAATTTTTATGGAGAGGTAAAAAATCCAGAACAGCCAACACAGTATTTAAGGACAAGAACAAAGTTAGAGGATTGACACTACCTGAATTCAAGACTACTATAAAGCTACAGTATGCAAGACAATGTGGTATTGATGAAAGAATGGACAAACAGATCAATGGAACGGAATAGAGAGCCTAAAAATAGACACACGTAAATGAAGTCAACTGATTTTTAATAAAGAAAGATAGGCAATACAATAAAGAAAAGTGTATTCCACAGATGGTGCTAGAAGAACTGGACCTCCACCTGCAAAAGAAAAAGAATGCAGACACAATCTTACACACTTCATAAAAACAAAATGGATTACAGACCTAAATGTAAAATGCAGAAGTGTAAAACTTCTAGAAGATAACATAAGAGAAAACTTAGATGATCTTGGGTATGGGAATGACTTTTAAGATACAATACCAAAGGCATGATTCATGAAAAAAAATTGATAAGCTAGAAATTAATTACAATTAAAGACCCCCTGTGCAAAAGACAATGTTAAGAGAAAGAGATTGAAATAAAACATTTGCAAACGACATGCCTGATTAAATATTTCTACCCAAAACCTACAAAGAACACATAAAACTCAAGAATAAGAAAACAACACCATTTTTAAAATGGCCCAAAACCTTAACAGACACCTCACCAAAGAATATTTCAGAAGGCAAATAAGCATATAAAAAATGGTTCACTTCAGCAATGAGATACCACAACAAACCTACTGGAATGGCTAAAAACCAGAACATTGACAACAGTAAATGCTGGTAATGATGTGGAACAATATAAACACTCATTCATTGCTGGTAGGAATGTAAAATGGTACAGCCACTTTGGAAAAGAGTTTGGCAGTTTATTACAATACTAAATGAACTCTTACCATATGATTCAACAGTCCCACTCCTTGATATTTACCCTAAGGAGTTTTAAACATACATTCACACAAAAACTTTCATACAGATGTTTATAGAAATGTTTTTGCTAATTGCAAAATCTTGGAAGCAACCAAGATGTGCTTCAGTAGGTGAATGCATAAAGAAATTTCAATATACCAGGCAATAGACTGTGATTTAGTGCTAAAAAGAAATGAGGTATCAAGCCATGAAAAGACTTGCGAGAAACTTAAGTGCATATTACTAAGTGAAAGAAGCCAGTCTGAAAAGAGTACATACTGTATGACTATATGAGATTCTTGAAAAGGCAAAACTATGGAGACAATAAAAAGATCAATGGTTGCCAGGGGTTGGCAGCAAGAGAGGGGAAAGGATGAATAGGCAAAACTCAGAAATCAGTGAAACTACTCTCTGTGTAATACTGTTAATGTGCATACATGTCATTATACAGTTGTCCAAGAACCATAGAATATACAACACCAAGAGTGAGCCCTAATGTAACTATAAACTTTGGGTGAGAAAAATGTGTCAGTGTAGGCTCATACATTGTAACAAATATACCAGTCTGGTGAGAGGTATTATTAATGGGGGAGGCTATGGATGTGTGGAGTTAGAGAATAACAGAAAATACTGTATCTTGTGAATTTTTCTGTGAACCTAAAACTGCTGTTTGAAAAAAAAAGCATTTAAAGAATTACATTTTAATAAAAAATGTGAGGATAAGATGTTTTCATAGCAACTCTCTGAGTTTAGGATATGAACATATAGCTGTATATCTGCGTCTATACACATATAATGGATTGAAAATTATATATCATGTAAAAGTATCATTTATAGAGTAAATTTTTAAATTATATTTGGTGAAATTAGGGAAATGCAAATTTAAAACTACAGTGAGATACTTCTATACACCTATGCGAATAGCTAAAATTCAAAAGACTGATACCACAGGTTGACAAGAATGTGAAGCAATGAGGACTCTCATTCATTGCTGAAGAGAATGCAAAATGGTACAGCCCACTTTGGAAAACAACTTGGCCATGTCTTATAAAGTTGCCCTAAGACCCAGTAATTCCACTCCTAGAAATGAAAACATATGTCTCCAAAAAGATGTGTACACTGTATATGAATTTTCATAGCAGCTTCATTCATACATGCTCAGTTTCTGCACAAGTGGGTATACCAAAGTATATTTCTAACATTAATTCCTATAGTTGACATCAGACTCTACAGGTTACTTCTCCACAGGATTGCCCTTACTTTAGATGCAAGCTGCATGACTTGAGAGTACATTTATGAGAGGCTGGCTATAAATTCAAAGGTTCTCATGACTTTCTCAGTGCACTAATTTGCAAAACAAAAAGCCTCACAAAACTCATTGAAGGTACTATAATTACAAGAAAGGTTTTATTATAAAGAACACACTCAGGAACAGCCAAATCGAAGAGACTCATAGAGGAAGGCATGACTTCTCTCTGTGCATTAGAGCACATCACCCTCCAGGCATATCAATGTCTTCACCATCCAAGAAGCTACACCAAACCTCTATGCTTAGAGTTTTTATCAAGGTTTCATTGTGTAGGCATAATTGATTGAACATTGGCCTTGGGCTTGAATGCAATCTCTAGCTCCTATCCCTGGAGGTCAGAAAGCTAAAAGTTCCAACACTCTCCAGCCCTATCCTGACATAATCTTGCTCAGCCACTTTCACCCCTATGAGTCACCTCATTAGTATAACAGAGGAATCTCTATCACTCACAAAGGCCTAAGGATTTTTAAAGCTCTGTTCCGGGAACCAGAGACATAGACCATATATATTCTCTTTTATATCACAGTACCTAAAACCTGAAAACAAACCAAATATCCATCAATAACAGAATAGACAAATGCTCAAAAGCATTATGTAACATGAAGGAAGCAAGATATAAGACTATATATTCTATGATCCCATGTGTATGAAATTATATAAAACACTGCAGTGATTGGGGTGTGGGGGGTGGGATGGGAAGACAGAGAACTGACAGTGAAAGAGAAGGGGGAGGAAACTGGAGAGATAGAAATATCCCTCTTTTGATTATAGTTGTAGTTACACAGCTATATAAGGTTTGTGAAGACTTGTCGAACAGTACACTTGAAATGAGTGAATTTATTGGGCATAAATTATACCTCATCAAGGCAGATAAAACATTTTTTAGAAAAGTTAATTGATTAGATGTAATATCTAGCCTCACAGACTAAAAAATGAAGATTTTGTCTCATTTTTCTGAAAAGAAGTAAAAACCCAAATTTTACTAACCTAAATCAGCATCAATAAAGATGAGCACTAACATGATTTTTAAATATGAATAGATTAGAAAAAGAATACCACAGTACTAATGACGTACAAAGAAAAGCAGACTTTCTACAACATAGCCAAAAATCACGAGTAAGTGTTTAAACATGCAAAGTAATAAAATAAAATTAGACTTCATTTAAATATGGTAACAACTATGTATTAAAAGATTTATCAAAAATTAAAATGTGAAAACAAACACATATCTTTGACGGTAATGAAAATTTATTTTCTTGGTTTCATTCATCATTTTCTGATATAAAATCTGTTGGGGGCAAGTGAGGAAGTGACTTTATTATTGACTATTTTTATTAAGTTCACCAATTAAATAGGCATCTCTAAAGCACATAAAAAGACATTGTTGGTCTACTCATTCTTAAATGTTATTATGGTGATAATGATGAGAGATGCTAATTGTCTACAATAAGAGGAGTCCTGGAACATCCTTTGTTCAGTTTCAAGCACCTCATTACTAAAAATTTGCAGACATCTATAAAAAGCCATCAGAAGGGCTGAGGGCCAATGTAATTCATTCATATGAAAAGGCCAAAAGAACATCAAGGATGACATACAATTAAACCTCATTAATTTGGGCTCAGGTTATTCAAAGTCAGAGCTTTATGGAAGTTGGGGCAAACCTGGACTTTGAAACAGCCTAAACATGAATGAGTTGCATTAAGTGATGTTAATGGCTTACTGCGTATGATTAGGGTGAATAATTTTTAAAAGGCATGATAGTCCATTATGGAGAATTTGGGGACAGAATAAAAAAGTAATGTGTCATGGTAGCCTTATTCCTCAATGTTGAAAATACCAAAAAAGCCCAAAACTTTATACCTTAACCATTCAGTCAGGAATAATTTAATGATGTCTAGAAAACTGGTTAATGCTAAGTACACTCAAAACTGGCTAATGTGCAAATAAATTCACAAAGATCATAGTGGCCTTATTCCTCAACTTTGAACATATCAACACCCCCCAAAAATTTATATTTTAATCACTCAGTAAGGAATAATTTGATGATGTCTAGAAAATTGGTTAATGCTAAGTACACTCAAAACTGGCTAATGTGTAAAACATAATGTTAATGTATACATTTATAATAAAAGAATATTTTTCAAATACTTGAAAAATCCATTGACTCTAGCTAGGGACACGATTCCTGGATTAAAAATCACAAGAATACTGAATTCATAATCAAATGACTGTTTGGTGAGAACAGAGTTAGAACAAAGGTAAAATTGTGTTTCATTTAAGTAAGAATAATCTGACCCAAATTGTAAGAGAGTCAGATGGCAATTAGTTCTATCCATTAGGCATTGATTCTTGTTTGCTTCAGTTAAGGTCACTTTCTCCCCTTGCCTCTAGATATTGAGATGCAGGGTTTACTTGCAGGTCATATTGTCACCTATTCAAATACTACATTGAACAATAATATTCTTTAAGCAATAAAGTGTTCCTTATTAAAGCATGATCTCCAACAATTTGGTGGCATAATAAATTGTTTTCTACTATGTGGCTATATACACTAGTGAATGAGACTTTAAAGTAGTGATTACTTAATCTCTATGAAGGAATGGTAAGAATGGGTTTTTATGAAATATTCCTGTTTTACTTCTGCATTGTGCAGTTTATCTATTCTTTCAACACTATTACATGTCAAACACTGTGTTTGGCACTGAGGATTGATAGTAAACATATAGAATTGGCCCTTACCTTCATGCAGCATTCTGCATCTAGTAGTGGAACAAAACAGCCTGTATTTGTTAATAACAGTATCCCTATGAGGCTCTTTCAGTTTATGAATGAATTTCTCTGAATACCTGGTATAGCTCATGTGGTTAGTTAGACATGCAAGTCTCATAAAGCCAGTAAGGACTTGCAAGGAAATGGGAATTGTATAACATGATTTAACATGTGGGTGTTTAAAGAGCATGTTAATTAATTGTCCACTTGATTATTTTCTTGCTATATGAGAGAATAATTGCCATTCAATTGTGTATTGCTAGTAGCAGAAAGTTCTTTGAAATGGGTAGTGGTTATTCATTACCATGCTCTTGAGCCCAAATATTTTGGTGGAAATACTTCTATGAAATTATAATAAAAGTTAGTGGGCAAACACAAATTACTTTCTGCTATCTCTTAAATATAACTAAAGCAAAAAAAACATATCTCAAATATAGTCATGATAATTCTTTAAATGGGAGAGAAAGAAAAGGTAGCAATAAGTCTGGGCACGGTGACCCACACCTGTAATCCCAGGACTATGGGAGGCCATGGTGGGCTGATCATGAGTTCGAGAGATCAAGACCATCCTGGCCAACGTGGTGAAACCCTGTCTCTACTAAAAATACAAAAATTAGTTGGACATGGTGGCACGTGATGGTAGTCCTAGCTACTCATAAGGCTGAGGCAGGAGAATTGCTTGAAGCCAGGATGTGGAGGTTGCAGTGAGCTGAGGTCATGCCACTGCACTCCAGTGTGGCAACAGAGGGAGACCATCAAAGACAAAGAAAGAGAGAAAGGGAGAGAAAGACAGAGAGAAAGAGAGAAAGAAAAGCAAAATATAGAATAATGGAAGGGACAAGGGACAAGTGGAGGCTAACATGATAATCAGTAGCTGGTAGAAGGAGACCTCATTCCAATTCATTTTCTTCAACACTCACTGAAATCTCCTAGGTTCAAGGCACTGTGCTAGGTCAGAAGGAAATAACAAAATAAGTAAGAAATAGCTGAACTCCCCAGGGTTGCACAATTTTGTAGGGATTTATTTCTTCTCATTCTAATTTCTCTAACTCAGGATGCATAAAGAGTATCTGATTCTAAACAAGTATCTGGCCCTCCCCGCATATTACTGGATTGTTTGAGAGTTAATGAGAGGTTGAAGAAGAGAAATTAAAACATTCACAAGAGTCCTGCTTTGGTCAGATGCTCTTGCACAGTTACTGAGCTTTCTGGTTGCATTTTCATAGCAGTATCTCTCTGGGTTGTTTGTGAGTTTCTCTCATCAATAAGAAGAATCTCATTGTGCCTCCCACCAAGCATGCACTTGCTAATCACTGTTAATTGCCTACAATTGAGATCAGCAAACTGTTCACTGAGTACAGTGATGGGCACTTAACTCATTGGCACTGAGCTTTCCTGTGTGCCCATTTCCACTAATGCATCATTTGTCCTGGAAATTGGAAGTCCCAGCATCAATCACATAAACCAGACTCAGTAGGCAGAAGTGTTTACTTTCCTCTTCACCTCCAGAGGGGTTGCAATATGGATAGGCACTTACATCTGGCCAGAAGGTGGGCAGCTTTAGCAGAGAGCAAAATCCTTCACTCCACCGCTAGAGCTCAAAGAAAGGGAACTCCCAGAGAGGCAAAACGTCCAGAAACATGACAAGAAGAGGCAGAATTCTTCACTGTTATCCTTTTGTTTTCGGACTCCCTGTCAACAAGTCACAGCACTACAGGAAAGGTCAAAGAAGGCCTCTGGAGATTACTGAGGAGGCAGAGTTTCTTCGGAACTTCTTCAAAAGCTCCTTCCTCTTAAGAGACCACTATCATTGTAAATATGGGGATAAAAATCACTGAGATCAGCATCTAACTATTGATAGCGTATGACCCTGATACAGAGGGAATAAAGAAAAATGTCTTCCAACACAATCATTGTGCCTATACATTTTCCTCCAGAGGTCCAAGGAGATACAACTGTGCCCACGTTTGATACGATTTGTATTTCTTTACAGTCACGGTATATGTCTAATAGTGAAAATCTTACAAAGGGGAATTTCCTGGGAATTAGTTAGATCCCTTCCCTACCTCAAACAGTAAAACCTTATCCCCTACAATCCCAAACCACCCTACCTTCACTTCCCATGATTACTCTTCGTTTTAAGGTGTTAATGACAAAATTATTCTGACACTTGTTAAAACAGTAAGGCAGACTGTTTTAGGACAATTGCAATAGCACTAGGGGAGGAAGGTTAGGCTCAACTCCAAATACAGCAACACAGCTGGGATTCCAGATAATAAGCAGAATGAGGAGGGTCAATAAATTGAAAATTACTAAGAGGAGATACCAAGTTTATGAAGACCCATGATAAACTGACTTAACAAGATTCTGGCTGAAGTCAGGCCAAGGTGATCAGATATCAGCGGTGGGAGGATTCTTGGTAAACTGACTTATTGGATTTTTGACAAAATTAAGCTCAGCATGCTAAAGACAATCCCCAAGGACAAAGTCTAGTCAAAACGAGGGCTCTGAAGAGCCTACTGAAACTTTGGTCAAGGACGGAGTCTTTGTCAAGGTGTGAAAGTGATCCTTGTAATAGGTCATGCTGTGTTAGAGGTTACAAAGTTTAAAAGCAGATTTCTTAGAAGTAATTCCCTTATTGGAGTTTCCTAAATCAACAAGCCAGATGGAAGGAAAAGAAGCTTCACTCAAATTGGCTTCAGTTTGGGTTTACAAAAATAGCTTACCTATTTTTATACGTTATATATTTTTATATTGCTTATCTTTCCCTCTCTATTCACCCCATTTCATCTTTGCAGATATTTATCTCTTTCTCCTTCTCTTGTTACTATCCCCTCCATAATCCAGACTGTAGCTTTACTGATTTTCAATGTCTTTATTTTACCACCCATAGACCTCTGTCTAGTATCTAGTCCCAATCATTTAGATTTGATTGTACATCAATTTTAAAATGTTCCTGGATTCAGTTCAATTATTATACATGGGGTTTGGAATATTTTTTTGAATTTTTTCTCTTATTCTAGCTAATGTGAAAGCTGTTCTTGATTTTTTTTTTATTCTAGCTAATGTGAAAGCTTTCTAAACCCTTGATCTATATACATTTTCTCCAAGCTAAAGTCCTCCAAGACAATATCTAGAATGTGATTTGTCTATTTTCTTGATTCAAGACAAGCAAATAAAATGAGACATAATTTTGTTTATTCATCAGAAGAGTAAAACTTTAAAAAACAGATGGCACCCAGTGCTCGTGAGTATACTACTAGAAGGAAAAGATACTGCCACTATGACTATATGGCTACCTTTTCACAATCATGAAGATTATGGAAAAGAAAAAGGACTTTTTTATAAAATGATGCTCTAAAGTCTACAACATTTTTGGAGACAGTAGGCTCTGTAAGAGTTCTTGCCTTCTTTTTTTTAGATTTATAAAATACTAGTTTGTGACATGTTATTTTCAATTATCAATGAATGTCTTCATTTTATTGTTTTCATTCCCTTCATCTTCACAACCCTAGTATCCCATTCTATTCCTTTCTTCACTCTAAGCACCCAAACTTGAGTTTGTATTTACCCAAATGATACTAACATCTAATTCTGCTCACTTTTCCTGAAAACGTCTCAGATTGATCCATATTAATAGTCCTAGTTCATACATTTTAACTGTTATTTTATTTTGCACATATAAAAATGTTTAGTTGGACATGAATTAGATATTTCCATTGTTTCCAACTCTTCACCTTTACCATTAAAGATAGTTCTCTGATAGATATCCTTATCCATGCTTATTTGGGTACTAATCTAAGAGTTTCTCTGGGATATGTATTAATACCTTCTGGACAGGAGATAATGCATACTTGATTTCACTTCATGTTCAAACTGGTCTCCTGAACGGCTGCCACAATATCATTTCCTTCCAGTAATATGCTCACTAGTACTGGATGCTATCTGATTTTTTGTTTTACTCCTCTGATGAGTGCACAGAATTATGTCTCATTTTAATTTTTCATTGTCTGATTACTAATAAATGTGAGCATTTCTCCATGAAATGACTAGCCATTTAAGTTTTCCCCCTGAAAATTATCAACTGATATCATTTGGTCACTTCTATATTGGGTTACTTGACAATGTCTTCCTGATTTGTAGGAATTCTTTACACTTTTAAGCTATTAATCCTTTTGTTATTTATATATTTTAAAATCATATTATTACAGTTATTAGCTTGCTTTTTAATGTTTACATATGGTATCCATTGTTAAACAAAAGTGTTTATTTAAATTATACTTTAAGTTCTGGGGTCCATGTGCAGATTGTGCAGGATTGTTACATAGGTATACACATGCCATAGTGGTTTGCTGCATCCATCCCCCTGTCATCTACATTATTTCTTCTAATGTTATCCCTCCCCAATCCTCCCACCCCCTGCTTTTCCTCCCCTAGCCCCTCAACCCCCAACAGGCCCTGGTTTGTGATGTTCACCTCCCTGTGTCAATGTGTTCTCATTGTTCACCCCACTTATGAGTGAGAACATGCAGTATTTTGTTTTCTGTTCTTGTATCAGTTTGCTGAGAATGATGGTTTCCAGCTTCATCCATGTCCCTACAAAGGACATGAACTCATCCTTCTTTATGGCTACATAGTATTCCATGGTATATATATGCCACATTTTCTTTATCTAGTCTATCATTGATGGGCATTTGGGTTGGTTCCAAGTCTTTGCTATTGTAAACAGTGCCACAGTGGACATACATGTTCATGTGTCTTTATAATAGAATGATTTATTATCCTTTGGATATATACCCAGTAATGGGATTGCTGGGTCAAATGGTATTTCTATTCCTAGATCCCTGAGGAATCACCACACTGTCTTCCACAATGGTTGAACTAATTTACACTCCCACCAGCAGTGTAAAAGTGTTCCGTTTCTCCACATTCTCTCCAGCATCTGATGTCTCCAGATTTTTTAATGATCACCATTCTAACTGGCATGAGATGGTATCTCAATATGGTATTGATCTGCATTTCTCTAATGACCAGTGATGATGAGCTTTTTTTCATATGTTTGTTGGCCGCATAAATGTCTTCTTTTGAAAAGTGTCTGTTCATATACTTTGCCCACTTTTCGATGGGGTTGTTGTTTTCTTCTTGTAAATGTGTTTAAGTTCTTTGTAGATTCTGGATATTAGCCCTTTGTCAGATGGGTAGATTGTAAAAATTTTTTCCCATTCTGTTGGTTGCCAGTTCACTCTAATGACAGTTTCTTTTGCTGTGCAAAAGCTTTTAAGTTTATTAGATCCTATTAGTCTATTTTGGCTTTTGTTGCCAATGCTTTTGGTGTTTTAGTCATGAAGTCCTTGCCTATGCCTATGTCCTGAATGGTATTGCCTAGGTTTTCTTCTAGGGTTTTTATGGTGTTAGGTCTTATGTTTAAGTCTTCAACCCATCTGGAGTTAATTTTAGTGTAAGGTGTCAGGAAGGGGTCCAGTTTCTGTTTTCTGCACATAGCTAACCAGTTTTCCCAACACTATTTATTATACAGGGAGTCCTGTTTTATTAAAAATATAAAACAATGAATTTCTTTTTATCAACTCCAGATAGGTTACTTTCAGCTTTCCACTATTGTCATGTAGTACATGTAATTTCTAATAAATGTTCCCTTATCAGAATGCATGTGAAGGGATTCCTTTAGGGAATCAGTTCTCAAACGTTTGGTCTCTAGACCCATTTACATTCTTAAAAAGTATTGAGCCTCCCAAAGATCATCTGTTTATGGGGATTATAACTATTAAGCATTCAATATATTAAAAATCAAAACTGAGAATGGTATAAAATAGTAGTTTATTTCAAAAATAACAAAACAATTATTTTATGCTAAAATAAAATCCTGTTTAAAATGTTACTATTTTTCTAAGAAAATGACATGGTTTTACATTTTTCCAAGAGCTACATGCAGTTTTAATTTGGTTATATACTGCCAAAGTCTCTCCAATGTGGTATGACTTATTTATTGGTCCATTCTCAGGATCCAAGAGCTTCCATATTCCCTCAACATTTGCTAATTGCTTAATTTGCTAAGCCTATGGATATGTAATGGACTCTATTTTAACATGCATTTCTCTGATTATCAGTGAATTTGAGCCTTTAATATTTTATTAGGTATTAGAGCTTCCTTTTCTCAAAATTGCTTATTCAAATTCCCTTTCAAAATAGGATTTAAGTAATTTGCATACTAGTCTTTATTAGTTACAAATGTGATAAATATCTTTTCCAAATGTAACTTTCTATGGGATATATTTGGTTAAATAGATTTTTAAAATATTATCAAATCTTTCAATGTTTTTAAATAAACTTTTTATTTTAGGTTGGTTTTAGATGTAAAGAAATGTCATAGTAACCAGCTCAAGTCTGGCTTTTTGCCCCTCAGAGATGGAAAACATCAGAAGTGAGGTGTGAGTAAAAGGAAAGAGATTTTATTCAAATGCTAGCAGTTGGGGAATCTCAGGCTCTTCCCTTTCAAGGACCATATCAACTTTTTGCACTGAGTGGAGTTTCAGAAGAAAAACTTGGTGTGGGAAACATGGACGTAGTGCAGGTCTGTGTGTTTTGTTTCCATCATTATCTTGAGAAATTGCCTGTGCTGGGGCCCAGTTTGCATCATCCTGGCTTCAGTCCAGCAGTGGTGGGCTAACTCTTCCTAACATCCTTCAGCCTGCAGGATTCTGCAGCTGGGTCTCTTGGCCTAGTTTGTTTCAAAATTGGCCCCTGGAATTTTCTAAGGAAGCACATAATTAGCTAAGTGAGCATTATTCACAGAGGTGGCTGGAGAAAAGGGGGAAAAAAAGAGTTTTGAAGTATGTTTCAAGGCTGAGATACAGAGAGGAAAAAAACAACCTAAGTGTATTTTGAGGCTGGGATATGCGGTTATGTCACAATGATTCTACACAGTTTCTGCATATATCATGCCCAGTTTCTCCTACAACTACCATATTATGCTAGAATATTTGTCGTCATTAATGAATTAATATGTTTTAATATGTTATTATTTCATGTCCATACTTTATTCAGATTTTCTCTTTTTTTTCCCTTTGCTTTGAGAGCTTTTTAATTTTTAAAGAATTGCTCAATTCTTTTATTATGGTGATTTTCCCGAGGATTTTGTTATT
Source organism: Lagothrix lagotricha (assembly GCA_963574225.1). NCBI lineage: Eukaryota > Metazoa > Chordata > Mammalia > Primates > Atelidae > Lagothrix > Lagothrix lagotricha. Next base: position 62,613 of record CAUYNB010063567.1, read on the forward strand.
TATTTATTTATTTTTTGCCATTTCAACTTTCAATTGGCAAAACTATAGCTAACATTTCCACTTGCTATTTTTTTTATTGTATTCAGATTTTCTTAGTTTTTTATGTAGTTAAGTTCCTTTTCAGAATATAAAATTACATTTATTTATGGCTCCTTAGGGTCTTTTTGGCTGTAGCAGTTTCACAGACATTTCTTGCTTTTTATAACCTTGATAGATTTGAGTAATATTGCTCAGATATTTTGTAAAATTTTTCTAGATTGAGGTTTATCTAATTTTAATCTATGATGGAACTGGGACAATGAACTTGTTAGCAGAACACCGAAGAGGTAAAATGCCATTCTTACCACATCATTTCAAAGATACGTATTATCAACATAATATATAACTGCTGTTAACTTTGATACCTGGCTGAAGTAGTATTGATCAGATTTCCAACTGTTAAGTTACTCTTGTCTCCTCTCTCTTTACACTACTTTTGGGAAAGAAGTCACAAACTGCATGTCACACCAAAAAAAAAAAAGGAGTTATATTTTCCCTGTTTGAGGACTAAGCATCTACATAAATTATTTGGAATTTGTCTGCATGGGATATTTGCCTCATTTTCTACAATTATTTATTTATTTAATTACATTTTCAAATCAGTATAAACTCATGAATATTCACTTTATACTTTGGTTTATAATTCAATGCAACTTATTTATCAGGTTGCTCAAAGTATTCCTGCTTGGCCATTGGGAACTCATTTAGTTGGCTCCTGTGTTCTCTTGATATACGCCATTATTGTAGCTATTTTAGTACCTCTTTCCTTTATGGTAGTAGAAGAAGCTCCAGGATCCACTTTGATATTTTCTGTCCTGAACCTAGAGGCAGATATTTCTTCAAAAAGACCTTGTTACTTTTATTGAAGAATGATTTTGGAATCCAAGATCTGGCACTAGGCCTGTTATAACTACTGTGGTAGCATTGTTTTGAGGACCACTAAGCTGTAGAACAAGACAATGTATTTCTACATATTAATCAGCATATATACAGGCAAGTGTAAATATTTCAGTATGTATATAACACTATGTATTTCAAGTTAAAAATTAGTTTGTACTGATGTTGTCAAGTGTAATATATTGCACAAAGATCATTCAAGACTTCTTCCTTATTTATCTGTAACCACAATCCAAAAGTGAAAACACGTCCTCTGCCACCTGCCATTTATGTACTTAACTATCTGATTCTGCTATACATGTATTATGGTTTCAGAATTGTTATCATGGGAAACAAACAGCTTTATCAGGTAGAGTAATTTTTTTTCCCTTTAACATTGTACTCTCCAGTTACTTCCAAAATTATCTAGTTCAGAGCCTTTTATTCTCATTCCTCTTACTGAGATTATTTCATACATTTGTAATGCATTTGTACTTTTTTCACAGCTTGTCTTCCAACTAGGGATACTCAGGTATCCTAAATGATTTATTTTGCATAAATTAAGGTTTATTATTTATGTTGGAAAGGTCCATGAGTTTTGATAAATTCAATGTCTTGTATCCACTATTACCATATCACTCAAAATATTCTTCCTAAAAAATCCCCTATGTTTTAGTTCCCGCACACTTTCCCCACCATTAACACCAGGGAACTTTTTTACTATGTGTACAGTTTTGCCATTTCAAAAATGTCATATAAATGGAATCATACATTATGTAATATTTTCAAACTTGTTTTGTTTACTTAGCAATATGTATGTAAAATTCATCAATGTTTTGACATGGCTCATTCCTTTTAATATCTGAATAGCATTCCATCATATTAGATGTATCACAATTTGTTTATTCATTCATATATTTAAAGGACAACTTGATTGCTTCTAGGTTTTGTTGATTATGAATAAAGTTCTACAAACTTTTAAATGTTGGTTTTTGTATGAACATTCTTTCACATCAGCTGAGTAAATAACTAGGAGGGAACTGCTGAATAATATGATAAAATTATGCTTTGAAAGAAACTGATAACCTATCTTCCAAAGTAGACGTATAATTTTGTATTCCTACTAGTGGTTATCGAGAGTTCCTTTTCTCCATATTCTTGCCAAATATTTTCATTGTCAGGTTTTATTTTATTTTATTTTTTGAATTTTTTCCCATTCTAGTTGTAGTATGCCATTCTTGTGTTAGCTTACAATTTCTTAATCTCAACTGATATTTACTTTTTTTTCATATATTACCACTGAATATCTTAGATGATACATTTGTTCAGATTTTTTGCCCGTGTTTTGAGTGGATTGTTTTCTTATCATTGAGTTTTTAAAGCTCTGTGTATATTATTATAAAGGTTCTTTATCAGATACCTGTTGCTTTTTCAATTTGTGGTTTAGCTATTTATTATATTAACGATATATTTCACAGAACACAAGTCCCACAAAAGTCACTGATGTATAGTGTGTCTACCTTTTTTTAAACTGAAATCCATAGAGTGAGGATTTACTAGCACTTTACATGTCAGAACTGTAATTCTAAATGATTTTTAAATTTTTTATTTTAATTGATAAATAATTATATATACTAAATAATTTCATCATTTTTAAAAATTTTTTTGAGTGATATATGCTGTTCTGTGTACAGTATGAGACAGAAATTAAGTTATACTTTTACACTAATTAGAAAATATAATTGTTTAGAAAGTGCATTCTGTTATTCCCTGCTCCAGAATATAAGCTAAATAAGGATAGCTTTTGATCTTTTTGTTCCCTAATGTTTTCAGAGCCTAAAAACAGTCTCTGACTTAGCAATACCTATATATTTGTGGAATAAGTACATATTGTTGAATGAGTGATTGTGAACAAGGATCTATGTCTGAGTTCTTAGGAATTTGATTTACTGCTACTTTGGTTTATTTTCTTTCCCTATGTCAATATAATGTTTTTTACTACAATGACTTCATATTATGTTAATAATTTTTTTTTTATATATACATATATTTTATTGCATTTTAGGTTTGGGGGTACATGTGAAGAACATGGAAGATTGTTGCATAGGTACACATATGGCAGTGTGATTTGCTGCCTTCCTCCCCATCACCTATATCTGGCTTTTCTCCCCATGCTATCCCTCCCCA